>NWSH02000437.1:11536602-11562804 GCA_002382865.2 Heliothis virescens | reverse complement strand
AGGAGAAAAGTTATTGCAAAAATATATGTTGATCCCTAGACACTTTTGATGTGTGTATATAAAGGAGTGTGCCTGGACCAAAGTAATTTCATATTACTTTATTTGCAGTCATAAATTTAACCTTTTACTAGCCAGACTTTTTCGGACAAGTGACAACCAGAATGGTTTTTCGATAAAGAATGGTCACCTGTCCGAGAATTGACTGGTAGTAAAATATAACTTTGACGATTTTTTGGCCTTTTATTTGGAAATTCTAGCACCAGCTGAAAATAATCAAGGACCCAACCAAAAAAATATTATTACTTAGGTACAGCCAGAAAGTAATATATCTACTCGTCACATCTTTCATTTCGTAAAAACTTCAACAAAAATAAATGAATACAAGAAACTTTAATAACACACTAATATTATAAGCAAACATGTCTGACGAAAATGTGTCTATAGAAAAACCTCTAATGTTAATATCGACTTAAGTCTAGCTAGACTTAGGAATAATACAGCAATAAACGTATTTCTAGCACAAAATAACATTCTAGATAAGTGTATCTTTGAGAAAAAAGACATGTAATCACCTAAAATTTTATCGGCTGCTTTCTAAGTAGGCTTAGCTTCGAGGTTTTTTGGAGATAGTAATTATGTTCATGTTGATCCCTTTTAGGATTCTGTAGGCAAAGAAGAGCTCTTATAATTTCGCCTTTAACCTTAATGTAGTGAATAATAATATTTTTATTTGGTAACTAGCCCGACAATAACATACAGATATTAAGATTTTTGCGTTCTGGTTTTGGGTTCCACAAAAAAATATTTTTCAATAACACTATGATTATAATATTTACGTAGGTTTCCACACCATGTTACCAAGAAAATAACCAGAAAAAGCCAATGCAAAATTACTTAAACACAAGATAATAAATCTAAAAAACCTACACACGAACTTTCAATAAACGACCATACACAAGTATTCGTAACGTGTAAGGACGATATGTGTGTAGTAAGCCTAATAGGAAAAGTTAGAAATTGCCAAAGTTTAATGGGATCTTTAGGTATTGTGACACTTTAGTAGCAGTGAAACTGTGAAAGTGCCTTTATTGCAATTATACTAGCTATAAGTCTCGTCATTGCTCGTAAACGGTTTAAGAGTTTTACTGCCTGTTCGCCAGTTTTATTTTAGTTTTTATTTTCTTGTAAGCTTCGAGAAACATTTTTAGTTTGTTAGTTCTTAACAACTTCTTGGGTGTGTAGATTTTTAAGCGTCTTAGTATAGAATGTTTTTATTTTATTTGCGACGGATTATTTTTGGATTCTGTTGTTTAAGAGTATCATGTACTATTAGCTCATTAGCTCATCCACGGGGTTCAACTTGTGTGAATTACTTCATTCACCCACATAAAAAGTAACCTACATCCTTTGTCAAGTCTTAGATTAATAATTTCAGCCTATCCCTATCCTTACTCAAAATATTTCATAAGCGACGTGATTTCAGGAAAAAAAATCAAGCAAACACTCGTGTGTAATAAAACAAAGCAAAATCTGTTTCAAGTTTACGTTTAATTTTCTCTGCCATCAACTTTTTAAGATCCCTTACGTGACCAGAAATGACGAGAATAAAAATAATTAATTTTCCTCTATTCTGGCATAAAAATCTCATACGACATAATGAAATAAAATCATAAAAATGTTAATTAGTTTCCTGGTTGTCTTTCACGGCATGCTTACCTGCTCGTATTTCAAAACTTTGGCAGAAGCCAAGTTTGGAACCAAGTTTTCTTAACTTATTATGGAGTTCAAGTTTTACATTTCTGTGTTAAAATTTTGTACGTTTCATTAATTTGCTGTGTGTACTTTGTGAAGTCGTTCTGCTGATTTATTTATAGGAACTGTGGATAGAAATAGAATACTAGAAGCTCTTTTGGAAACTTTGCTTACTAATTAAAATTTTGTCTTTGTAAGTGACACGGATAATGAGGGACATTTCAATTTTGTTTGGTATTGTTTTTGTAAGATTTTCGAGAATTTGGTTACGTACTTAATTTATTTACTAAGAATTTATGTTTTTAATTTCATCTCGATTAATTTTAAATTCCGGTAACAAATACAAAAATAATAATTAGCAGTCAAATATAAACTTAATCACAAAGTGACATGGTACTAAATCATGTGACTTTTAAAAGTTTATTTCCAGCTCCTAACAACATTTGAAGAAAATACCACTTTAATAGAACAATTTAGGTATTTTGTGTAGTTTTACGTTGGACTTTACTTCAGTACGTGACAAAACAAACTAACAATATAATATTACGTAGTTGAAGTTAAAGTTGAATGAACTTTGCAGTAGTTTACTTAACTTTGTTTTTCTTTTATGATTTAACAATTTTACAGTTATGTACTTGTAGTGAATTAAATTTCAATTTTTTTATTTCTATATTATATCTGAGGAGTTTATTCATTTTTATGTTCGAACGCGCTATCTTAGGAGTAACTGGAACATTTGAGAAATTATTTCAGTGTTAGATGGCATCTAGTTTAGAAAGGTAGAAGCTTTCATAAATAGAGAGAGATTGAGATAAAAGAAACAATTTATACATAGTCCTGCTTGGAAAGAACTAAATTGTGATAGCTAGGTACATATTTTTATCAACCGCAGAGTTTTGGCATACTAATTCAGCTAATGTTACAGGTAAAAAAAACCTTCGAATCACTAACAATAATTTGAGAAACAAAACGCTAAGGTAAGCGGCCGACTACCGTCCCTTATAAATCTAGTTCCCATCGGCTTTATTTGACAACGGATAAATTTATTGGGTGCTAAATGTGGCCCGCGACCTCGGAATAAATTATTGCCTAAACATGTGACTGGGCATCAAGATAGCATTTGTTTTCAAAACTGTTTGATTTTGATATGTGGGGTATCGGTATGGAAATCTATTGTAGTACAGCTCTTCCCATTTCATAACTACCAGTGCCAGCAACATTATTTGATACTATAAGTTCAGCTGAAGAACCAAACAATGTGGAAACATAATCTTCTATAGGTAATCTAGACTATCTACAGTCTTGCTGGTTTTACTTAGATCTCAACCTGCTAGAGTTAGTTGTATTTTAAAGAAAAATAAGTAATTTCGTTTTGGAAATATAATCCCTAAAACACGGCTCTGTATTTCAATGTTCAACACCATGAAAGCTCAAAGAGAGACGAAGAACTCTAAGCCCAAATTCCATTACACGAAAATTTTCGCGAACCGCGCTAAATGCAAGCGGGCTTATGTTAAAAGGTCCTAATTGTCCTGTACATAAGTAGGCAGGGGTGTGCCTCTGTGAATAGAGTCTTGATGTAAATTCAATTTAATTATGCAGATGGCGCCCGTGTTCACAGCCCTGTTCGACAACGAATGTCACATGCTCGTCGTGTCAGAATTCTCTCATTCGGGTTAATGGAGATTTCCAGATGTTATTACTTTATGAATGTGGATTTTCATCAGGAAAAAGGAATTTGCTGAAACAAAAATGTGTATCGGATTTTTTTGCTACGATGCGATGATCTTTTGATCTTCTTTAATATATTATACGCCACAGTCAAAGTCGCAAACAATTCGCTGACAAAAAAATATTTTCATTTCACGTTTTGAAAATATTCTCAACTGAAATTCTTAACAAACTGTCTTGCACTACATTATAAACAACAAAATTGACTGAAGCAAATATTTGAAAAATAAGAACTTTAAAGCAAGTATCTTAGAGCTCCTACTATAAAATGCGGGCGGTTAAAAAATAAAAATCAACGAAGTGGGGACGCAGACTGCTGCCGGTACCCTAAGAATGGCATTGCGCCAAAGAATGCCTTTATTGCTCCCTGGAATTTCCTTTGAAGGAATTCAATAACGCTAGATCGAATTAAAATATAATATTGTGTTAGTTTCCTGCTTATCTGCTAAAAGGATATTTGAGAGAAAGCGTTCGGAAGACTAGGGGGTATTTTTTAGCGAAGTATTTTTAGAGATAGAACCATTTTTGTTAGGGAATGTTATAGATATATTGTTCTTGCTATCTGTGTGCGACACAAGACAATGCCATTTAGTAAGAATACTATTTTATTTATTAAGAATTCATAATACTTTTTCTTCTCATCGGATTACCTTATATGGTATGGTTTACGGCATTCAGTGTTTCGAAATATCTCTCTTTATTTATTTTATTACAAAAATCCTGTTGTAAACTTTTCTATTTTCTTTCTAGCAAATTCTTAGCATTTACTCCTCTTCTAACCATATCGCCCTTCCAGTAATCTATAACTTGTTTTTTTTCCCACTGTTATAGCTATCATACACATTCCAACTCAAACTACTGTGGAATTTCAATTTCAATACAAAGAATTTGAAAACAAATCTCAATTCTAGAATCGTCATAAAATCAGAGTCGAGTACATTTTTTACGGTCTGCAAAGCGTAGTCGTAGCTATAAGTTTTAGTTCAGAGGTATATAAATCACTGGATACCGCAAGGCAGTGGTTCGCCACTGCATTTAGTGGTTAGATAACTATTCTAGTTCGTAGCTATACCTGTGTTTACGAATGTGTAGGTACACCTAGTTTGCTTGCGTGTTGTGTGCCAAAAGCAAATAGATTGATCTTTCACTGAGGTGAATTACTGAGGCAAGAATTACGCATTGGAATTACAAGTCTTTGAATTTAACGATTGAATAAATCGAGTCGATACGGAGTTAGGTCTGATTACTGGCTTTATAATCGTTAGTATTAGAAACAATTGCTACAAATTAGTAGCTACTTGCTTTTGGTTTTGTGATTAGGTTCAGGGTCGATTGGAGAACGAAAAGTCAACATTAAATACCTATTTCACAATTATCTTCTTTTTACTATACGTATAGTGTATGAATATAAAGCAAAAAGCAGGCTATTTTCACAGACAATATTTGTCATAAGAAAAGAAGTAAGTACTTACATCTTTTTCTTTAAATACACACGTCTCACGACACCCTGAATATTTAATCTCAAAGAGACTTAAGTACCTACATCAAAAAGGTCCTACGGGTCCATCAAATGATAAATCCTACAAACAAAACCGAGGTCGGTACCTCAAAACTTGGTAAACAAAAAAAATTACGACCTGTTAAAAAAATATAATCTACAAAATTGTAGAGACACGCGAAATTTGTATTAAAATTTAGGTCGAACGGCAGATAAATTAGTTTGTTATTCAGAACACGGCAGCGAGGATTTAGAGCCAATTCCCTTTTTGATCTCTCCTGTGCAAACAACAGAAGTCTGTCAGGGCGGTAGACGGGCCCGTCTTTGCATAAAATATTAGGTGGGACTTTGCTGCCGCGTCGCAAATATATGGCTGCGGAATTTGGACGGACCTGCTTTTTTATGAACGAAAAATCATGATGACTTTGTGTTTTTTGCTCGGTCAAATTATGAAATAACCACACCAGCTGTGGATGCAGCGGATCATCAGACACTGTCTTAAACTTACCCATGTGACTTTGGGGGTCTTTCTTGTTCGAGAGCTAAGTTACCACTTTCAAATAAGGTCGCAGTTCTAGTATTAGTACAGCATATTACATTGATAAGTGGTTCCATTATTACATTCTAGATAAACATTCTATTACAGAACTTGTATGTATGACTGAACTAATCTTCGTACTTAACACGGTTATTGCTCTAATTGTTAGCTCTAACATCCTATTTTCCTAGCAATATTACAACTGCAAAAGAAGCAAATACTCCCATTGTATATTACTCCATACATCTTTGGTATACATTGTGTGAAGTTCCATATTAACAGTCGCAGTCACGTCTCCAAAATAAATCATTGTATTTTCTTGTCCTCCATTTCTATTGCCCACTCTAAGATGACCCTAGTTAGATGCTTTATTTCCTTCAACACAGTACAAAGGAAGACTGAGTATCATAATTTTAAAATTTCAAGCTGGACTGGTGAACTTGCTTAAACTAATACATATAAAAATGTGCTTAATTTTTTTTTTCTTTAAAAAATGTGTCAAGGTTGTAAGGACATAATTTTAGCGACATAATTCAAGGGGCATATATAAACAAAACGATTTATAAATAAGTTTAGAAAAGTCGTTGTTTAATTATTTACCTACATAAAATAAAATGATGTAAGATAAGATTGTGGGGACGTATTTTCACAGACTACGAATTGATGTTGATTACTTAAATATTACAAATTAGTTTCATTATAATATGCTAGCCGTTTTCCTGCGGTTTCACTCACGTGTCATGGGAAATACTGCCAGCACCCGGATAAAATATAGCCTATAGCACTCACGAATAATGCAACTTACTACCAGTGAAACAATTTTTAAAATTGATTAATTACTTNCGGTTTCACTCACGTGTCATGGGAAATACTGCCAGCACCCGGATAAAATATAGCCTATAGCACTCACGAATAATGCAACTTACTACCAGTGAAACAATTTTTAAAATTGATTAATTACTTCCAGAGATTACCCCCTACAAACAAATTTACAAACAATTTTACCTCTTTATAATATTAGTAAGTATAGATAAAAAACATTTAAACAAGATTATACTTTCATTTCAGAATGTGTTCCTTTTTAAAATAAATTTCACAAGGATTTAGTAAAATAAGATATTTTTATACTCAATTTCATCAATCCTTCTACTATAAGCCGAAACTATTATTTTAGTTAAAACTCACAAAATATTTAGTTAACATTTTGGTCTGAAGTCTCAGGCTCGTCTGTATAATATAGAGCTACATGACAGACCAGTTAATTTAGTTTTGTATCATAAAATAATTTTAACTGAAGTCTTTGTTTAACATATTCGCAAAATTTTATTAATTAAAACAAAGTTCGTTTTGAATATTTATTCAAAAACTTTATAAAGCACTTTGGACGCTTATTAAATTTTAAATATTATGAGTGACAGCCACTTATGGTCGAATAATAAAGTATTGTTGTTACAATTAGTTTAACCAACTTGATATTTCGAAAATAAAACTATCAGTTTTTTGATAACGATAATCCACTTTTCATAAAGTAAAAGGCATAACTTCATGCAGACGACAGCAGTCAAACTATTCGAATCTGTAAAATTTTACCAATTGAACATTAACCTTCCACTATTGTGATAAGGTTGAAGAAATCTATTGAAGAAATTTGACAAATTGTGGTAGGTTGATGCGATGGCAAAATTTTAATGGTTGCCTTTCGAAAGACAAATTCTGCAACAACCAATTTAAAATCAACCATCACAGTACCCCATGATGTTTTTCAATGTCTAACATTTCTCTCTCTATAATATATTGCTTTAAAATTATTTAGATATTCCACCGTCATCGCTCTGCGACTACCAAACCACAGACTTATCAACTTCTCGACAGATCTCTTTGTGCAAACGAAACAAGATCGCGATATGAACTCCGGCGTCACAAAATGGCCGAATAGCTTCTGATAATAAATTAAAATGTCAATCGTATTGTAGTTTCGGTAGCTTTGGCTCTGTTACGAAAATTAGGTCGCGGAGTTATTTTTAGGGGAAAAAAGTAAAGTTTGACTGTTTTTCGGTGCAGTCGGCAGTAGTTGGCAGTCAAATGAGTCAGTCTTGCCTTGAAAACTGACAGCTGTCAGTTTTATAACGTGACCTTAGAACGTGACGTATCTTTGTAAGCAAAAAAATCGTTACAAACTTAAGGCCCATTTACACATTGCGATTTCATTGCCCGTTGCCTGCCATTTTATTGCAGGAATATTTGACAGGCGACCATTTACCTATTGCGCAATTACGTTTACACAGTGCAAGTAGCATCTTGCTGCAATAAAATGATAAGCAACGGGCAATGAAATCGCAATGTGTAAACGGGCCATTATTCAACCGTGAAAATTCCCAAACACCTAATTCCATATAAAAATTCCGTATTTTACATATCGTGTCTTAACACGACATATTGCTCAATAAATTTATACGTCAATTCTGATGGGTGCGACTGACATAGCTCGAAGAAAATCGTTGAGATTTTTCATGTAATGGTATAATAAATTTAAAGCGATCGGTGACAAGAACGCGAGACGGAATGGCTTGGAAACTTGGAATGAAGGAGAAAAACAGGTAAGATCTATCTAGGTTAAAGTACCAACTGCTACGAAGACAATTTTCTAGTTGCTAAGAAATGTTTAAGTTAGGAAAATAACTAAGTATGTATTTTCTTTGTAATGCTTCCTTGTATTTTGAACTTTACACAGCAGATTCTGATATGAGTTTTATGTCAATAAAAGAAATAATTATATTTTCTATATGGACAGAATGAATCAAAACTGCAATGATAATTTGATACATAATGTGAGCAGCTTGCAATTAATTAAATGTATTTCAACAAGTCAAGAGCTGACACATACCCATTATAGGAACAAAAATTATAAAAAAATAACACATTATATTCTATTCAAACATTTTTAGACCGAATTCAGAGGTCACTACTAAAAATGTATGGCAATTTCCTCTCATAAACGCTGACAGAATACCAAAACAGAAAAAAAAAATCAGTGCAATCACAGCCATATTTGAAACACGATTTAAATAAAATCCATTGTGTTGTCATACTGAAGTATAATATTCAGAGCGAAACATACTAACTAATATTGTGAATGTCAATGTGGGTTTGTTTGTAATGCTTTCATAGCTAAACAGTTTAACTTTTGGTTTATGGTAACTGTTATTATATTATGCGTTTGTACTGAGTAATGGCTGGTTTCTGAGCACTCATAGAGGTGAATTTTCTGTTCTGATTTCCTTAAAAAATATTTTTAAAAAGTAAAGGGAGATGGAAAAAGAGGACAAGATTTTGGCAATTGTTATAGGCAACACAATTATGTGAAGTACAGACAACAGCAGGTCAACGTATACGAATCTGTCAAATTTTACCAGTCAAACATTAACCTACCTCCATTGTGATAAGGTTGAAAATAAATAAATAATAAATAAAATGTCAAATTTTACAAATTAATCGATTGATGAAATTTGACAGATTGTGGTAACTTGATGTGCTGTCGTCTCTACAAACGCTGGCATCAACCTACCACAATATGTCAAACGCCAATCGATTAATTGGTAAAATTTTACAGTTTGGGTAGGTTGACTTGCTGTCCTCTGTTCATAAGCAAAACCGTAGCAAAAAGTTAGCCATCCTATTAAGATCGTACCCAACACACATTCAACCACCATTTTATAATTTGTACGCTAACTTGTTTATCACATATTTTATTAGAGTGCGATCGTATTGACCAATAAATGCCGTATGGCCGATGGCCGTATGCCGTATTCCGATGCCGTAAACTGTTTCAGTTTTAAATTGCATGGGCAGTTCGAGCGACAATAAATGTAATAGGACAACGGAATGTAGGTCACATCATTTATGGTTCATGATTTGTGATGTTTACTTTATAGGCTTTTGGTTCAATAAGTTATTTTTGAGGTAGATGGGGACTGTAGGTAATTTATTTTTGGGACATCTCTAAGTTTAAAATGTTTGGGTGTATGTTGATAGCCTATCATATAGCATATACCTAGCATATACCTCTACAATAGCCTATCAATGATAGGCTATTGTAGAGGTATATGCGTACTTATTTGTGACGATAGACATTTATATTTTTTATTGTTATTTTTGTTTTGTTTTTTAATACTGAAGTCATGGCTCAACGGCCCAACCCAGCGACTAACTTTTTATTTCAATTTAACCCCTAAATCGTATTTCACATTAAACATTTTATAACGTCAATAGAAAAAGCTAACGGTGTGGTGACAGCAAGCTTGCAGCTACCAACCAATTTGAGTGGCTGACTGTGCCTTGCCGTATCCTTCATGTGTGCCATGACCTTTTGTTGGCAGCTCATAAGATAGAAGCCAGGTGATGGGTCACTTAAAGGCTTATAGTTGTTCAAAAAAGAAATTACAAAATATACGTATTTCAAACAAAATATATCTAGCCCTAACCCAAATAGATTTCTAACCTGTAAATGCAGCAACTAAATCTACTCCCAATCAAAAAGTCATTCAACTATCAGAACTGCAGCAAACTCGATTAAATATATACGATCACTATTGAAAACGCTACATATCAACTACATATAAATTATTCATAACTTGTTACAAAAACTTAATTCTATTTTTCGTTGGCTCCGATTTCATATTCTAAGCGAAACTCAGTTTTTGCATCCGTTAAATCAATATATTTTTATGGTACACTGGATTGGGGCCGTCCATTAATTACGTGATGTTTATTTTAGTTTTTTCACCCCCCCCCCCGTATCCGAACCTCACGTGATTAATGGACGGTCCCTTTACAGTTAGTTCAATATGGTTGTGTTTGAATGCCATGCATGTGGTACAGATGTCACGAAAATAGATGAACCATACTTGTGTGTATAAAAATGTTAGAACATTGTCTTTGTACGCGTAAGCTAAGGAGCGCTTAAGGTGAATGTGTCGCTTGGAACTGATAAATTTAAATGTACGTATAAATTTATTGGGCGTGATCTTATAATTCGAAATTACTTTGTGGTATATTATAACCGCAAAAGATAATATCACGCCTCATATTGAATGTTAACTTAAGTAAAACATGAAAAAAACATTTTTTATTTGAATTTCCCGCTTCCAGGCGACTCATTCATCTTAATAGTAGTTGAGTCGCCGAGTCACATGATGACAATGTGCATGCACCTTTTGGTAATGCTCCCAATAACAATTTAATTTAATTCCAACTAAAAGGTGCGCTCCGAGGAATAATAAAGGTGCGCTTCATTAGGTGCGTTTCAAAACAGTGGCATTTCGAGGAATATCTTCCAGGTACAGCTGAGTGCCAGTGCGTTACATAGAAAAAAAAACCTATCTGACCTTTTCACCTAGTTATCAGTGCAACACGATACCTCCTTTTGAGACTGGTTGTCAGTCTTTCTGGCTTTAGACTTAACGCAACTACTGCCAAAGCTGTCTCCTGGCATTCTTGTTTTCAAAATGTCAACAAAATGAGACAGAGCTATTCATCCATATTATTTATTTCTCTTGTCTATAATCACAATTGCAGCTATTTATCCATATTATATTTTTCCCTTATTTTGTCAACACAATTGCTATACAGTTATGTATATCGCGGGTTAAGAACTAGAGTAGCGTAAGGGCAAAATGACAACTTTTCAGGAGAGCCGAAAAACAACTCAAATTCACCTACTTGTGTCTTATAGCTCTTGTATGGCAAAATCTGTAGTAGTGACATATCTTATTTTTTTTTTATAATAAAGCTTTATTTATTGGCTACAGAATAGTGTAAATTTTTGGTCAGTCAAAAAACGGTTTCATATTAATAAAATTTATTTTTCTAAAACTGGTTGACATACGACATAAAAGCTAACTGCTATACTTTAGTTATTTAGTGCCGTAATAGCCTTACGTTTTTTTGGCACGGAGAAAAATGACAAAAGCGTACAAAACAAGGACCCCTAAGCAGTAACGGTACAGAAGACAGCAGGTCAACGTATACGAATTTGTCAAATTTTACCAATCAAATATTAACCTACCGCCATTGCGATAAGGTTGAAAATCTATTGCAGAAATTTGACAGATTGTGGTAACTTGATGTGCTGTCGTCTGTACTTTACGTTTATTTGGCACGAAACAAACCAAGGGAGGTACATAATCAAACTTTCTGCGTTAATAGCGTATGACAAGATACGTTATTTGAGCGATTACATTGAAGGCATATTCGGTGTCTGATTCGTTCTGTAAATCGAGTTACGATCGTTGTGCTCGTAACTTTTTTGATAAAATAATGTCCAGGTTATTGTAAGTAGAAATACTTCATTTTGGCAATAAACAAATTTCTTTTTTTTATATACGCTATTGTTGTACTTAGCAATCTACACACTACGTTGGTCCAATTTTTGGGCACATAAAAAAATGGGCATCAAAAAAGCGAATGGTGAAAAAAAAATTTTTTTGAATTTTTGCCCTTACGCTACTCTAGTTCTTAACCCGCGAATTACTCATGCAGTTATAATATAACATTTTTTGTTATGCACACTATGGAAAATAAACTCGAATTCCAACCATTTTTCGTCCATTTAATTTGGATCATGCACTTTACGTATGTCGCAATTTACATTGCTATGTGGCCACATGGTTCGCATAAATAACTTGAATTCTCACCTGAATTTTGTAGACACTGGCAATTTAAAAATTTGGTTCATACTATGCGTGGTTTTGAGCAATTTATACATTTTTGTGTGTACCTTGTTTATCGAAATCCGCGATATTTGAATGTCCTCACGTATGTATATATGTGTATGATGTACTCGTATGTATAACGACAGCAGGTCAACCTACCCGAATCTGTCAAATTTTACCAATCGAATATTTATCTTTTAATATTGTGATAAGGTTGTAATTAAAAATCTGTTGAAGAAATTTGACAGATTATAGTAAGTTGAAGTGATGGCGTCTGTACTTTATAAACTGAAGAATAAATAAAAGGCACTCATTTAACGGGGCAGTTGTAATTAGCAGTTTTGGTAAGTTAAAAATTATAAATGGCAAGTTTAATAACTATTTCAGCAGTTAAAACTAAGCAGTAAAGTATACAAAAATGAGTAATAAAAAATAATGAAATGGATCAGTGAATATATAACTGAGCAGCAAAATAATTAAATGAGCAGTAAAAATGATTAAATGAGCAGTTACGTGTGGGCAGTAACAAATCGGAATTTGTCGGTAAGAAATCTCATTCTAAGCAATTCTATAAACAATGAGGTAGTAAAATGCAAGCAAGCAGGCAACATGCAATCAAGCATGCATCATGCAGCAGGCATGATTTCTGTCACGGCTCCGGCGCTGCGGGGCTCCGGCGGTCCCACGCGAGTTTATCGTCGCAGATAGCTTTAACGCTCACCACCGCAGCTTCGGCTTGCTGGCCGGCTGTGCCGGCCAGCCTCAGCCGCGGTGGCGAGTGTTACAACCACCTGCTCCTCAACTCGCGGCCCGCCTCGCCCCTCCGCGCCTACGCGATTTTGAATTGCACTCTAGGGGTAGGGCAGACAAGACTACGTGGAGTCGGATTTACAGCGATTCGTTTTTGCCATTAAAACCTAGTTTATGACAAACTTGTTATGGACAATGAATTTCGGAAAAAAAAATGTAGGCGACGAAACGGAGTTCCCTCGCTATGATCTGCTGAACTATTTATCGAACTGCTCATTCCATCATTTTTACTGCTCATTCTATTATTGGACTGATCAATTATTTTTAGAATTGACATTGTATGATAAAATAACCCATCTAATTGGTTTTTTTTGCTGTCCATGTTTTACTGTCACAATAATTAATCAACCGCCATTAAATTAAATAACTGCTCAATATGTTTTTCAACTGATCATAATAACATCTCGAATATTTAAATAACAGCTCAAAAAATTAGTTCCCTAAATAAAATAGATACCGTTTTATATCTCTCTTTACCTCAGTTTGTTCCATGAAAAAGATAAAGAGATTTCAATGAAATAATACCTCAATATGACCGTAAAACCTCCTACATAAAGGACATTATGTATGTAACAAAATCTATAAGCACAAAATAACACAAGATTTTTCATAATGGCGCGCAAAACTTTTCCATAGCTTGTTTCATTTGTATAGAGAATCCTGAAACCAGTCTAACGACGCAACTGATATGCTAATAGACCTCGTCAGTCCCCATTGTGCATTCCAACTCAGCATTTTACGCCATCCCTGAAAAAATAAGCACTATGTACAAAAATGTTGCCTTGAATACATCATTAGGACATCCAAATAGGCCTTAATGGGGAACGGGATTTGCAAATGACTTCTCCGCCTTTTAACAACGTAAGCTTGAAAATCACAAGTCGTTTCATGTAATATACGCGATTATTTGCGAACTAGGGTATTTGAATTTCTGTATTGTGGTGTCAGAAGCGGGATTGTTCAGAAATTCCTAGGAACAAATATCTGTGGGCCGAACAAATATTCGTAGCCTCGTATTGACTGGCAGACGGCTAATAGGAAAGCTTTAATATGTGACAAAGGGAGATTCGGAGTTATCTATTCAATTCGGATGTGGACTGTACTCAAACTAGTATAAAATTTTACCACGAAAAGGTAGTTTCTATAGTAAAAATAATAAAAAACACAATATTTTCCTCAATAAACAAGGGATTATTTTTTTATTTAATAAAATGTAATTAAATATTTCACCCTCAAGTCACGTGACAATCTTCTTCTTCTTATCGAGTGAGCTGCAGGTTTAATCACCAAACAAGCCCTAGTGTCAGAGTTTTCTCAAAATCCGCCTGACGGCCTCTGACGTGGATTTATATACGACTACTACTGAGTAGCATTCGAGGACGCCGGCTTTACGTGCCCTCCCAGGCACGGGGGTGTAACACCACCAACTTCCAAACTCCAGGCTGCTTTGTGAAAGTTTCTAAAACCCACAAAGCGATTTCGGCCTGGCCCGGGAATCGAACCCGAGACCTGTGATCGGCAGTCGCGCTATGCGACCACTAGACCAACGAGGCAGTCCACGTGACAATGAACAACATTCAAAATGCGTGACGTCACTTGTTGCCAAACAAGAATTTTCGCCGTCAATTACTATGGTGTTTTTGATATTTGGATTTGACAATTCGACAATGTTTGGCAACAAGTGACGTCACAGCAGGCGTTTGACAGGTATCCGCGTTTTTGCGCGAAATTTTAAATTGAATTTTAAATAAATTATTTTAAAGGTATTACTTGTAATAAAAAAATTATAATAAATAGTTTGGGTTATATTTGCTACTTATGCATAGTTTTAAACACTTCCCCAAAAATAGTCCACATCCCTATTGTTGATACCCAGACTTTAGCAATTGTATTGATAAGAAGGAATGTATTACGTGTACGATCAATGGAGAAGCAGATTAAAAAATCTGTTGTCTGTTTACGCTTCCATATTCATTGTCCTAAGTACTTTTATTTTAGAGAAGGGAGGGTCGGAGGGCGCAGCATGTCTTCTATTTCCATACTTGTCTTAGTTTGACGTCATCTCACAAGTCACATTTTTTCCAGCCGTTTACACTATCCATCATATCTTTGCCCTTTTCCCCTTTACACTTAAGTTTCTATATCATGCTTATTCAATAAGTATCTAAAAATTATTCGTCTGATTCGTTGATCGAACCTTAGAAAATCCTTGGTCATTTTCAACCATAGGCACGCCATAGGTTCTAGATACGAATGTAACTATAGAGATGAATATTCAATATATTATGTACAGACGACATCAAGTTACCACAATCTGTCAAATTTCTGCAATAGATTCTCAACCTTATCACAATGGAGGTAGGTTAATGTTCGATTGGTAAAATTTGACAGATTCGTATACGTTGACCTGCTGTTGTCTGTACAGAACAGGATTACATTGTTCAATTTAATAAAATTGCATTTCCAAAAAATCTGCTTTCGATTTAATGCCTGAAAAATTGCAAGCCCAATGATGATTGCGTACGGTTTTATTTTTCCCTTTATGTTGATTGTGTAATATGACATTTTCGCAAATTGTCATCGTTGAAAAATCCATATATTTGCATTTAAACACTGTGACAAAACTGCAGCAAGCTGATTTATTTAACGTAGTATTTGTTTTTGGTTCAGTTTGTTTGGCTAACGTGAGGTTTAAAATTGGCAACTTTTTGTAACAGCTTTTTATCATTGGGTGTTATATACAAACATTTAGTAGAAATATGAAGAGAATAAGCTATCTATTATTTATTTCTTGCTTTACATTTTATTATTCAATATTCTTTGTGAGGTATGCATATTATACCTAAAACCTTCTATATTTTGGACATCCAGAACAAAAAGAATTTAAAAAACAAGAACAGTCTTAGATATCTAACACCAACGCAAGTTATCCATAAGTTTAAACCAAATATGTTTTAACAACTGTTATTTAATAACGTGTAGATGACTGACCACTCTCATTTTCTGCCTATCAAAAAACCTATTATTTCGTAAAGGCAGCTCTATTCAACACCAACGTAAACGTTGGTAAAGCATTCGTTAGCTCTAATACCGCATTGCAGACTAGCGTCAACAGTTGGTAGTAACTAACTTTGATAGAGGCATTAACGATACGGTGAATCGATACATTGTGTTCACGTTTAGAAGGAATAAGGGTCATTTTGGCTTAGCCGATGATTGACCAGACGCTGAAAGTTTCACAGATGGTGCCAAATGTGGTCATTGTCCTGTAAATCAAAGGTCTACACAAAATTCTTGATATAAAATAAAGCAAAATATAAAAATAAAGCAAGAATGGAAAGAATTTACTGAATATAACACAAAAACAATGAAAACTGAATATAGTACAAATTACATGTAATCTTTTTGATGTAAACTTGGATTGCAAATTATCATTGCATTGACTACTGATAAGTTACTTATGACAAATATATAAATTACAACATTATAAAGCAAAACAGCTCTCCCATTTGCGTGAACGCGCTAACCCCATGAACAAATTTGCAAAAAATTTGCAGTGTTTGATAGCCCATTTATCGAGAACATCTGTAGGCTACTTTTTACTCATTGCACATAATAAATCCCACAGGACGCAGGTGAAACCGCGTTCCAAAATAACGTCTCATCCTAAACCCCTTTAAAGCATTACAACCATCCAAAATTAAGGAAAACCAGTACCCATAACTAACAATTTAAATAAAGGGAGTAAACATCAGCGGTATTGTGGTCTGTGACCGTCTTTGACAACGATATACGACCTACCCTCTTTAGTATTAGGATATATGGCCATATTTTGTGTTGGATTACGTCAAGATCAAATTGTGGAGTTAATTGTTTAAGGATTATAGGGGATGGCGTCGATTGTAAGTTCATAGGATTCTTAGGTAAATAATGGGCTGTGGTTGACAGGGTTATTCGATAAGCGGGGAAGGTTTCGGCTGAGGTGGAGATTTGCAAGTTTTAGTTGGCGAAATATTGCCACGTTTGATGATACCTGGGATTATAACTTGTCAGGTAAATAATTTTACATAAACACCCTTGTTGTCGCTTTTTCATCTCATCACAAATTGATTAATTTTTTGAGCTTCTCCAAAAAGTCGGTGCAAACTCAGTAAGTATGTGTTCCAAATTCGTACCAAGAAAGTATATAAAAAAGTATCATATACACGGTAGCAAAACAGCACGTTCAAACTGATAGCCGACTGAAAGACCGCAGTATGCAGGCTCTAAAACTATAACTGGAAAAATTACGTATGTTGAAAAAGTTTTTTGTAGGAAATTATTAAATGACTTATTCCGCTGTGGGTACAATGATCCTTATCACTTTTCTGATTAAACCCACCTGTGTTCCTTCTGGAGCCCTCCATGTATCAGGTCTGCGGCAACTCTTTCGAACAATCCCACAGCCCCAGCTGGCCTTTAAACACGTATAATATAAGTAGATAATTTCGCAGAAAAACCTTTCGAGGAAAACAGGTATGATATGAAAACATAAGCTTTTTTAATATCCTCTAATACATGGAATATTTCACCACATGACTGAGTAAAAATATTTTTTCGTCAAAAGAAATCAAAGACCACGATTAAACCGTTATCTCTTTTAACTTGGATCCTTTGATCCGGATAAATCCGGATATGAGCCGGCTAGTTTCACCGGATGGTTTTAACTATGTTTAACTATCCGGGGTTTAAGTACAAAGGCAATACGGTTTGTAGGTCAGTATGTTTGCCGAAACGTGGAGTTTTCACAACGTACTTTTAATTTAGTTAGTAGAACTGTTTTTTTTTCAACTCTAATAAATTATAATTGTAATCAAACACATTTACACTGTAAAATACAGCAATATTTTTCGATGTATCCACTATTTTGCAATTCAATATTGGACATAATTTATATGAAGCTCCCTCTAATTGCAAAACAAGAGGTAGTTTATAGAAAACCGTCATAATTTGATAACAATAACGTGTTACATTTGAACCAAAACAAAATCATAAATACAAAATGCTACTAATAAACACAGTCATACATATTGCAACAAAGTCACTAAAACTTAAAAACAAAGACGCATCTCTAAAAGCAACGGAAAACTAAACTTAAGCCATTTCCTTAACATAACTTAGCCTTAATGCAAGTACAAAACTGTAAGCTATTTACATCGGATTGCATCAGAAACTTGCTACTCAGACAAAAGTACTATATACATTAAAAATAGGAACTTACTGCACTATTCTTAATTCGAAGCACTCTGGAACTTAATCAAGCGAATAAAAATGGAAACGAGAAAAATAAGCAGCAGACTGGCAGGATGAAATTTTAAATCTGGATTTGTGTTCTTCTTTTAAATGGGGATGTTGGATTATGTAGTAGATTGGTGTAGTTTTCATTTGTATTTTTTTTTTGGTTCCATTTTCAAATTATATTTAGAACTGGTATTACATTGTTAACTACTAAATTCCGAACATCAATCTGTTCATGTGGACCTAAAAATGGTTACTGCGGAGTAACTTGTGCAATGTTCCCAGCCGTCTAAAACTATACCATAGTTTAAAAGAGTGTCCATGGAGTTTATTGTCGCTTCTTCTTCATGAGACCAACTCCTTGGAACCATGCAACCAGCTTGACTTTTCATAAGAACCTGTAAGACTTTGACAAATTCTCTTTGGGTGTTTGAAACATCTGTATGTGTATGACATATTACTATGTTTTTTATAAAATGTTTTTACCCAAAAAACTAACGACCTAATAGTATCCATTTCTGAAGTCAGTTAAAACAATTAGAATATAGTTTAAGAAAATAATACAAGATAATACTCCATGTCGTACACAATGTAGTCCCTAAGGCGAAATAAAAGTGGAATCAATCGGAAATGTTATTCATATTTGAAGTGTTCCCGAAGGATTTTATTCTTTGAGAGGACAGCTACATCGCTTATTTATGTAGTTCAGAATATAAGATGTCTGTTTTAACGTTTGGATTCAAAGTACTGGTGATGTTTGAGTTGTGCTATCAGAAAATGTGCATATACTTTTTAGGGTTCCGTACGCAAAAGGGTAAATCGGGACCCTATTACTAAGACTTCGTTGTCTGTCTGTCTCCAGANGAAATATGAAGAGAATAAGCTATCTATTATTTATTTCTTGCTTTACATTTTATTATTCAATATTCTTTGTGAGGTATGCATATTATACCTAAAACCTTCTATATTTTGGACATCCAGAACAAAAAGAATTTAAAAAACAAGAACAGTCTTAGATATCTAACACCAACGCAAGTTATCCATAAGTTTAAACCAAATATGTTTTAACAACTGTTATTTAATAACGTGTAGATGACTGACCACTCTCATTTTCTGCCTATCAAAAAACCTATTATTTCGTAAAGGCAGCTCTATTCAACACCAACGTAAACGTTGGTAAAGCATTCGTTAGCTCTAATACCGCATTGCAGACTAGCGTCAACAGTTGGTAGTAACTAACTTTGATAGAGGCATTAACGATACGGTGAATCGATACATTGTGTTCACGTTTAGAAGGAATAAGGGTCATTTTGGCTTAGCCGATGATTGACCAGACGCTGAAAGTTTCACAGATGGTGCCAAATGTGGTCATTGTCCTGTAAATCAAAGGTCTACACAAAATTCTTGATATAAAATAAAGCAAAATATAAAAATAAAGCAAGAATGGAAAGAATTTACTGAATATAACACAAAAACAATGAAAACTGAATATAGTACAAATTACATGTAATCTTTTTGATGTAAACTTGGATTGCAAATTATCATTGCATTGACTACTGATAAGTTACTTATGACAAATATATAAATTACAACATTATAAAGCAAAACAGCTCTCCCATTTGCGTGAACGCGCTAACCCCATGAACAAATTTGCAAAAAATTTGCAGTGTTTGATAGCCCATTTATCGAGAACATCTGTAGGCTACTTTTTACTCATTGCACATAATAAATCCCACAGGACGCAGGTGAAACCGCGTTCCAAAATAACGTCTCATCCTAAACCCCTTTAAAGCATTACAACCATCCAAAATTAAGGAAAACCAGTACCCATAACTAACAATTTAAATAAAGGGAGTAAACATCAGCGGTATTGTGGTCTGTGACCGTCTTTGACAACGATATACGACCTACCCTCTTTAGTATTAGGATATATGGCCATATTTTGTGTTGGATTACGTCAAGATCAAATTGTGGAGTTAATTGTTTAAGGATTATAGGGGATGGCGTCGATTGTAAGTTCATAGGATTCTTAGGTAAATAATGGGCTGTGGTTGACAGGGTTATTCGATAAGCGGGGAAGGTTTCGGCTGAGGTGGAGATTTGCAAGTTTTAGTTGGCGAAATATTGCCACGTTTGATGATACCTGGGATTATAACTTGTCAGGTAAATAATTTTACATAAACACCCTTGTTGTCGCTTTTTCATCTCATCACAAATTGATTAATTTTTTGAGCTTCTCCAAAAAGTCGGTGCAAACTCAGTAAGTATGTGTTCCAAATTCGTACCAAGAAAGTATATAAAAAAGTATCATATACACGGTAGCAAAACAGCACGTTCAAACTGATAGCCGACTGAAAGACCGCAGTATGCAGGCTCTAAAACTATAACTGGAAAAATTACGTATGTTGAAAAAGTTTTTTGTAGGAAATTATTAAATGACTTATTCCGCTGTGGGTACAATGATCCTTATCACTTTTCTGATTAAACCCACCTGTGTTCCTTCTGGAGCCCTCCATGTATCAGGTCTGCGGCAACTCTTTCGAACAATCCCACAGCCCCAGCTGGCCTTTAAACACGTATAATATAAGTAGATAATTTCGCAGAAAAACCTTTCGAGGAAAACAGGTATGATATGAAAACATAAGCTTTTTTAATATCCTCTAATACATGGAATATTTCACCACATGACTGAGTAAAAATATTTTTTCGTCAAAAGAAATCAAAGACCACGATTAAACCGTTATCTCTTTTAACTTGGATCCTTTGATCCGGATAAATCCGGATATGAGCCGGCTAGTTTCACCGGATGGTTTTAACTATGTTTAACTATCCGGGGTTTAAGTACAAAGGCAATACGGTTTGTAGGTCAGTATGTTTGCCGAAACGTGGAGTTTTCACAACGTACTTTTAATTTAGTTAGTAGAACTGTTTTTTTTTCAACTCTAATAAATTATAATTGTAATCAAACACATTTACACTGTAAAATACAGCAATATTTTTCGATGTATCCACTATTTTGCAATTCAATATTGGACATAATTTATATGAAGCTCCCTCTAATTGCAAAACAAGAGGTAGTTTATAGAAAACCGTCATAATTTGATAACAATAACGTGTTACATTTGAACCAAAACAAAATCATAAATACAAAATGCTACTAATAAACACAGTCATACATATTGCAACAAAGTCACTAAAACTTAAAAACAAAGACGCATCTCTAAAAGCAACGGAAAACTAAACTTAAGCCATTTCCTTAACATAACTTAGCCTTAATGCAAGTACAAAACTGTAAGCTATTTACATCGGATTGCATCAGAAACTTGCTACTCAGACAAAAGTACTATATACATTAAAAATAGGAACTTACTGCACTATTCTTAATTCGAAGCGCTCTGGAACTTAATCAAGCGAATAAAAATGGAAACGAGAAAAATAAGCAGCAGACTGGCAGGATGAAATTTTAAATCTGGATTTGTGTTCTTCTTTTAAATGGGGATGTTGGATTATGTAGTAGATTGGTGTAGTTTTCATTTGTATTTTTTTTTTGGTTCCATTTTCAAATTATATTTAGAACTGGTATTACATTGTTAACTACTAAATTCCGAACATCAATCTGTTCATGTGGACCTAAAAATGGTTACTGCGGAGTAACTTGTGCAATGTTCCCAGCCGTCTAAAACTATACCATAGTTTAAAAGAGTGTCCATGGAGTTTATTGTCGCTTCTTCTTCATGAGACCAACTCCTTGGAACCATGCAACCAGCTTGACTTTTCATAAGAACCTGTAAGACTTTGACAAATTCTCTTTGGGTGTTTGAAACATCTGTATGTGTATGACATATTACTATGTTTTTTATAAAATGTTTTTACCCAAAAAACTAACGACCTAATAGTATCCATTTCTGAAGTCAGTTAAAACAATTAGAATATAGTTTAAGAAAATAATACAAGATAATACTCCATGTCGTACACAATGTAGTCCCTAAGGCGAAATAAAAGTGGAATCAATCGGAAATGTTATTCATATTTGAAGTGTTCCCGAAGGATTTTATTCTTTGAGAGGACAGCTACATCGCTTATTTATGTAGTTCAGAATATAAGATGTCTGTTTTAACGTTTGGATTCAAAGTACTGGTGATGTTTGAGTTGTGCTATCAGAAAATGTGCATATACTTTTTAGGGTTCCGTACGCAAAAGGGTAAATCGGGACCCTATTACTAAGACTTCGTTGTCTGTCTGTCTCCAGACTGTATTTCATAAACCGCGATAGCTAGAAAGCTGAAATTTTCACAAAGTATGTATTTTCCTTGCCGCTATAAGAACAAATACTAACAATTTTAAAAATATATATATTAAGGGGGGACTCCATACAATAAACCTATGAAACCACAAATTATAACTTTGTTATTCATATATTTGTATGAAAAAAAAAGTTATAATTTGCGGTTTATAAAAATGTTTGTATTTTGGCTAGTTGTAGGTAACAAATACGTTCATTTTTCATAGATAATGGTACGGAACCCTTCGTGCGCGAGTCCACTCGCACTTGGCCGGTTTTTTGTTTTTTTCTATTGTATTTCGTATAAAATACAAAAATGACAAATAAGTAGCTCTAGCAAATAGAAAAAAATGTTTTCAAATCTTCCAAAATGTTCGCGTAATTGCAACCTTTGTGTTCGAACTTACGCTGGCAGAGGACTCGCGTACACTACGCTACGCTACGCCTTGACGCGTACACATTTTTCGACGTACAAATGTGCGCGAACAATTTTAGTGGAATTTCGACATTACACATCATAATATATTTGTCTGCTATATCTTTGAATAAACCCAATTAAGTTATTACCATGCTTACTCTCGCACTTTAGTCAATACAACCTAAACCTAACAAAATTAAACTACGCATCCAAAAACCTTGAAAAGTCCTCAAATAATTGAATTAACCCCTAAATTCCAACCGTCCCAAAACTAACCCTTGTCAAAATACGTATTATCAATAAATACGGCATAGTGGCCTAGTGTAGTGAAGTTTAACTGCATTAAACATTGGTTTGACTTGTCGTAACTTGAACTGTGACATCCCATAGGAATGCCCAACTCTTGTTATTAATTTGATCTGTCAAGCTTTCGGAACAATGCCGCTGCCGTCGGCAGGTGAACGGCATGATTTGTTCGCTGGTCGCTTTAGGTGTGTTATTGATTTTCTTTCGTGTTCTATTGAGAAGGTTGATTATGTGAAGTAATTTAAGTTGGTGTTGTCAAATTAATTGTTTACTTCGTATCTTTGTTGTAAAAATTAATTGCACATTTTTTATAGTTGAAAAATTCAACTTTATAATCTGTATTTCAATTTACTTTATCTTTTTTGATGAAAATCTGCTCGTTCAATTACTGAGACTGCATTACACTTAAAGTACAGACAGATATTAAATCAGACATGGGAATAATTGGTTTTAAAAAAATCACGCAGAAAGAAAGTGTATTTAAAAAAAGGTTGAATATCTTGTCGTTTTTCCTTCCAGCTCTAATTATAAAAAAAAACTACAAATAATTTTCAAAAGGAATTAAAAAAACAAATTTAATTAAATAAAAACCAATTTATATTGCACAAAACACAACACTAAGAAGCACCGTTGAAAATTTTACATACAAAATTTAAGCTTTAACTTCTGCCTTCCAGGGGTCGATTTCAAGGAGGGTCAGATGGAACCTCTGGCGTGTCAGACTCTGACTGTTATCTGCAGAATGTAGAACTAGGGACATCAGCTCATAAGTTCCACTGTAAGACACATCAGCTCCTAAGAATCCGATACCACAACTGGTGAAGGGCTGAACAGCAGCCAAGAAAGAAATAGGTCCTGCGGGCAGCCTGTTGTTGGGATAAGCTTCGTAAGTAACGCCATTGGGGTACACAACGTTGCAAGACACGAGGGTATCTAAGAAAGACTTGGGGATTGATAAAGTCTTGCCGATGAGGGGATTCGTCAGGAAAGTGTGGTGCTCATCAGGCAGGGTGATTTGAGTGAGGGCTTGACCTAGAAAAGGAAAAATAAAATTAGTTACGATAAGAAGAATATGAACATGATAAAAAATAATGTGAAAACAAAGGAATACATTAATGATGAAAAAATCTACGGTGCATTTTTTTGCAGGTCACGATATACTCATAGTTGATTTAACAATTAAATTAAATTGTTCATTACTGGTGCAGTAATTTATATAAAATACACTCCAATAATTCGAATAGTAGTTTCATTAATGAAATTCATCATTTAATACAATAAATTATTTATAAATATTTTTGAAGGACGAACTTTTAAAAAGTTGCACTCTACTATAAATTACAGCATTATCAAGTAAATAAATACTTCTTTAAAGCTTCAATTCAATCTTAAATACATCAAAAAACTTTTTACAACTCAACAATAAATATTTTAACAATTTCATTTCACTTTTTGACTTTCGCTAACAAGAATTTTAAGAGTTACAAAAGTTTAGAAAAAAGTTTTTGAAAATATTTTATTTTTCGTTACCTCCAGTCACCGCGGCGGCGATCACAAATAATGCTAGGAATTTGACTGCCATTGTCAAAATCACAATATTAAACTGCGATTTATTAGTGAAATAATTTCTTTATATACTCGTAAGTTTAAATAATCAGCAAATTAATTGGGGATAATCAGCAAATCTGAGTCTATCTTTATCAGTCTCGATAGGCAATGATTAATTGTTTTTGCATGTTAGTTGAATTATCGTAATATTTATGGAAGTGACTTTATTGCAAATGCAATATGAAATTAAAAATAGCTTATGTAAAAACATATTTTAATGGGATTATCCTTCTATGAAAGGTTTTGTGCGACCTAAATAGACAAAATGTTTTGTTTAAACTACATAATTATGTCCCATGATTACCAACTTAGCGGAATTGTAATCAATTACGTTAATTTTAACTTAATATGAGTATTTGGGTCAGTAAATAAATATTTAATAAAGCTGCACATAGATTCATAGAGAACATTTTCGAAAATTTGATGTAGAACGATCGTGATTTCATCATCAACTGCCATTTTATATCATCCCACTACAGAGCACAGACTCTTTCTCCCACAGAGAAGCATTGAGCGTTAATCACCATCCTTGCTCATGGCTAATTGACAAATTCAAAAACAGTCTACGTTATCCCGAGATATTTTCCTTCACCTCCAAACTGACATTGGTGTCCAAGATAAACTTACAAAGTTGATATAGCATTGGAAAAGTTACCTTGGTACTTGCCCGTCCTGGAATCGAACCTGCATATTTGACGGCCAGGTACTTTAATCACTAAGCCACCACGACCTGAAAACGTCGTGGTGGCTTAGTGATTAAAGTACATGAATTGTACGTGTGATATAATTAGCATTATAAATTTTACGCTTCAATTATAAGATTATCTAGAGATGGTACGATAAGATCGGTTATCGATGTTACGTGAGCTCAACTATCGAGATATCGATAATATGGATAGGTTTCCATGTCTGTGATACATCATTATTACCAATATTATACATTTTATTAATGGATTGGGTATTACAAAGGGCATATCAATTATAACGCGTTCAGAGCGATTGTCGGTCTCGGCGGCCGTTGTCACTAAGACAGTCCAAGTTTTTGATTCAAAATATATCGCTATTACTTGCCACATTTCTTAGACTTTCAGGTTGACTGAAATAACACTAAGTATCTAATAAATAACTGAACTTCTTAACCGCTATAAAGCTTGATATAATAATAATTAAATTAGTTTTTTTTGAAGTCGTGGTGGCTTAGTGGGAAAAGCACCAACCTCTCAAGTATGAGTGTGTGGGTTCGATTCCAGGTCAGGCAAGTACCAATGCAAC
>NWSH02000437.1:11507780-11533323 GCA_002382865.2 Heliothis virescens | reverse complement strand
CTTTTCTAAGTTTGTATGTACTTTCTAAGTATATCTTAGACACCAATGGCTGATAAAAGGTGAAGGAAAACATCAAAAGAAAGTGTAAACAAAATTTCACCAAAACAATTAGAAAAATCTGTCTCAGTCAAACTTTATAAATAAACCATCAAAACAAATGACTATGGTGCAATTTTACCGTTTTAAAAATCCTATTTATAACTCGTGTCATTTGCACAAAAGCCTGAATTCATATTATGTTTTTTATACATTATAGACTTTGTGACCAGGTCAACACCTGTGATCAAAATTTATTGTAAAAGCTTCTATGTATATACAACCTTTATGAATATTGTTAGTTCGTTTGTATAAATTGGATTTGTAGTCCACTAAAAATCTCCCAACGTGAATCGCATCGGTAATAACAAGCATTTTATTGGTAATGCTTTTCTGAACTGCATGAAACTGAAAATAAACACCCGAATACAAATTCAAAATGTTTAATAGAGTTTGTTCACAACATTTTAATCAGAAAATATATTAAATTGTAATTAATATTATTTGTTACGGGCTATACAATGAACTGTTTAAAATTATGGCTAAAGTTGAAAATACTGTTGCAAATGAGATTTGAGCAAATGTGATGTTCAATGCAACTAGAAGTAGATATTACGAGAATCCTGAAATGTTTGCACAGTAGGACAATAACGGGATGATAATAAAATATGGTGATGATGTAATATTATTTAAAACTTAATTTTTTTTTTTCACAGTAGAGCAACAAATTCAAGGCCTGCAGTGATTCGAACCTGTTACGTGGGCTGCAAATTACCTGCGAAAGCCTACTACGAGACCTAAAAGACCTCTTTCTTATTTAAATCGGCTTGACTGTCACTGATAGGTTTATAACTCTAGGAGCTGCTGCCCCTACAGCAGTTGAATCTACAATACACAAGGATGTAATAAAACTGTATCCTTAAATTGCCAAACAAAAACTCAACCCATATTCTCATTGACCATATCAACAGACACACCAACAAGGCATACTCAATACAATTAAGTTTTAATTATCTCAATGAGACTTAAATAAAGAGGCAGCCAATCACAGCCACGAAATGGTCGACTGAGCGAATAATACCCACCAGTGCGACCACAAACCGCTGGTAATCAAATTAAAATGTTATGGCGGACGAAATACAACAAAATGGAAATTAATTTAAAATGACGTACTTACATGGATTTGTGTTTACATTAAAATTGCAGTTTTGAAGTGGTATAGAGGTTTATTGGGTCTAAATTTAGGGTCTGGTATCTGTCAGAATCGTCTTAGGCCAAGCCTTTTTCCCAATATACTTGAGAAGAATATATAAGACCGTGTACCTGGCCCTCAAGTTCATTCAACTCTATTACCTGGGAAATATGGAAGCACTTGGTAAAACTAACTTTTTAGTAAGTACTACTAAATGGTTCTCCCACAAATTAACTTAATTTGCGTAGTTGTATCAACAGATTGCTTTCATATGAATAGAATTATCGAACACAGTGTTTGCAACCATTGACGATTCAATTAATTTGATATTGACGTCCTATTTCAAATGACCCATGTATAATTCTCGTCAAAACATTTTGTACAAAGCATTGTTTTGCATAATCCAATTATACAGGGATTTTGTTCCTTCATACTCAATTTCAATATTCTATTCTAGTAAACTCCTTACAAAACGTGACATTAAAATCTCGTCACCCAAGAAATCGGTCGATAACTTTAACAATTCTAAACGCGTTCAAAGAGAACAGTCTCGTTCGTTACATAATGTGACACGTAAAACAATTTCCAAGACCCTTATCCAAGACTACGTTGGGAATACAATACACGTTGAAAAAGACCAGCTTATGTAGATCCCTGATGATGAAGATAAAGATTCAATGGCGGGTCAAGACAGACTGGTTAACTGTGGTATCATTGAGTTGTGATGTAGGGTAAAGTACATCGTGTACTCAAGTTTGATGGAGTAGCTTAATAACTAGATTTCATTGTGGCGATGTGATGCTATGATTTTATTACCAAGAATAGGACATGAATTATACATGTACTTACTTACAACATTAAAAGTAAAAAAAATATTAGAATATCAAACAAAATCTTGTCAGTCTCTTAAACTTTTAAATCTGAATGCAAACCAGAATAATACTCCAATCCCATACACATAATCCAAGACATCCAAGACATCCAATTTACCCCAAAAACACGAAGAAAGTACAAAATACAAACAAACCGAACCACTAAAAGGAAAAATCAATTTGCAACATCCATTGAGGATATTTACGCGACTTGTGAAACACGAATAAATGTACAACGATCGATGGACGCCTTATTCGTTGGTGTTTCACTAAATGGCCCAAGTTTAGCCCATTTTGTACACCAACGTTCTATTTACAGGCTCTTGTTAACGTTTTCGGGTTATTTTTTTGTTTTATACGACTTGTACAGTGGATGTTCTTTTTAGGCTTTTATTTTATTGCGTTTCTGGAATTGTGTAAATTCTGCTTCTGTAGCTTAAAGTTTAGAAATTTGTATCAAGCGCCATGTTGGGTCTGCCTTAAAACATAAGTCTTTCAATAATTCTTCTTCTTCTTATCGAGTGAGCTGCAGGTGTAATCACCTAACAAGCCCTAGTGTCAGAGTTTTCACAAATCCGCCTGACGGCCTCTGACGTGGATTTATATACGACTGCTACTGAGTAGCATTCGAGGACGCCGGCTTTACGTGCCCTCCCAGGCACGGGGGTGTAACACCGCCTACTTCCAAACTCCAGGCTGCTTTGTGAAAGTTTCTAAAACCCACAAAGCGATTTCGGCCTGGCCGGGGAATCGAACCCGAGACCTGTGATCGGCAGTCGCGCTATGCGACCACTAGACCAACGAGGCAGTCTTTCAATAATGTTTCTACATCAATTACATCATTAACATTGTAAATAGCAGCATTTCGCTCTTCGAGATCTAAATCCTTAATCACCATCTACAGACGTCAGAGAGTTAGTTTAGCATATTGCGGAGTACCTATAGCCCATTCAATTTCTCTAACATTTAGCCTGAATCCTTTACTGGGTTCTGAGGTTATTACAGTAAGTTAACAACAATATTATTTCGCAATAACAATGCATTAGCCACGTGCCTCTGCAAATTCACCAACAAACTTCAAACAACATCTTAACAAAATTAATATATCCCAAACCACTTGGTTCGTACACGAAAGGTAACACTTACCGAGTACACAAGAGTTTAGCAACAACAAGAAACATTAGTTCAGTNAAGCTTCTATGTATATACAACCTTTATGAATATTGTTAGTTCGTTTGTATAAATTGGATTTGTAGTCCACTAAAAATCTCCCAACGTGAATCGCATCGGTAATAACAAGCATTTTATTGGTAATGCTTTTCTGAACTGCATGAAACTGAAAATAAACACCCGAATACAAATTCAAAATGTTTAATAGAGTTTGTTCACAACATTTTAATCAGAAAATATATTAAATTGTAATTAATATTATTTGTTACGGGCTATACAATGAACTGTTTAAAATTATGGCTAAAGTTGAAAATACTGTTGCAAATGAGATTTGAGCAAATGTGATGTTCAATGCAACTAGAAGTAGATATTACGAGAATCCTGAAATGTTTGCACAGTAGGACAATAACGGGATGATAATAAAATATGGTGATGATGTAATATTATTTAAAACTTAATTTTTTTTTTTCACAGTAGAGCAACAAATTCAAGGCCTGCAGTGATTCGAACCTGTTACGTGGGCTGCAAATTACCTGCGAAAGCCTACTACGAGACCTAAAAGACCTCTTTCTTATTTAAATCGGCTTGACTGTCACTGATAGGTTTATAACTCTAGGAGCTGCTGCCCCTACAGCAGTTGAATCTACAATACACAAGGATGTAATAAAACTGTATCCTTAAATTGCCAAACAAAAACTCAACCCATATTCTCATTGACCATATCAACAGACACACCAACAAGGCATACTCAATACAATTAAGTTTTAATTATCTCAATGAGACTTAAATAAAGAGGCAGCCAATCACAGCCACGAAATGGTCGACTGAGCGAATAATACCCACCAGTGCGACCACAAACCGCTGGTAATCAAATTAAAATGTTATGGCGGACGAAATACAACAAAATGGAAATTAATTTAAAATGACGTACTTACATGGATTTGTGTTTACATTAAAATTGCAGTTTTGAAGTGGTATAGAGGTTTATTGGGTCTAAATTTAGGGTCTGGTATCTGTCAGAATCGTCTTAGGCCAAGCCTTTTTCCCAATATACTTGAGAAGAATATATAAGACCGTGTACCTGGCCCTCAAGTTCATTCAACTCTATTACCTGGGAAATATGGAAGCACTTGGTAAAACTAACTTTTTAGTAAGTACTACTAAATGGTTCTCCCACAAATTAACTTAATTTGCGTAGTTGTATCAACAGATTGCTTTCATATGAATAGAATTATCGAACACAGTGTTTGCAACCATTGACGATTCAATTAATTTGATATTGACGTCCTATTTCAAATGACCCATGTATAATTCTCGTCAAAACATTTTGTACAAAGCATTGTTTTGCATAATCCAATTATACAGGGATTTTGTTCCTTCATACTCAATTTCAATATTCTATTCTAGTAAACTCCTTACAAAACGTGACATTAAAATCTCGTCACCCAAGAAATCGGTCGATAACTTTAACAATTCTAAACGCGTTCAAAGAGAACAGTCTCGTTCGTTACATAATGTGACACGTAAAACAATTTCCAAGACCCTTATCCAAGACTACGTTGGGAATACAATACACGTTGAAAAAGACCAGCTTATGTAGATCCCTGATGATGAAGATAAAGATTCAATGGCGGGTCAAGACAGACTGGTTAACTGTGGTATCATTGAGTTGTGATGTAGGGTAAAGTACATCGTGTACTCAAGTTTGATGGAGTAGCTTAATAACTAGATTTCATTGTGGCGATGTGATGCTATGATTTTATTACCAAGAATAGGACATGAATTATACATGTACTTACTTACAACATTAAAAGTAAAAAAAATATTAGAATATCAAACAAAATCTTGTCAGTCTCTTAAACTTTTAAATCTGAATGCAAACCAGAATAATACTCCAATCCCATACACATAATCCAAGACATCCAAGACATCCAATTTACCCCAAAAACACGAAGAAAGTACAAAATACAAACAAACCGAACCACTAAAAGGAAAAATCAATTTGCAACATCCATTGAGGATATTTACGCGACTTGTGAAACACGAATAAATGTACAACGATCGATGGACGCCTTATTCGTTGGTGTTTCACTAAATGGCCCAAGTTTAGCCCATTTTGTACACCAACGTTCTATTTACAGGCTCTTGTTAACGTTTTCGGGTTATTTTTTTGTTTTATACGACTTGTACAGTGGATGTTCTTTTTAGGCTTTTATTTTATTGCGTTTCTGGAATTGTGTAAATTCTGCTTCTGTAGCTTAAAGTTTAGAAATTTGTATCAAGCGCCATGTTGGGTCTGCCTTAAAACATAAGTCTTTCAATAATTCTTCTTCTTCTTATCGAGTGAGCTGCAGGTGTAATCACCTAACAAGCCCTAGTGTCAGAGTTTTCACAAATCCGCCTGACGGCCTCTGACGTGGATTTATATACGACTGCTACTGAGTAGCATTCGAGGACGCCGGCTTTACGTGCCCTCCCAGGCACGGGGGTGTAACACCGCCTACTTCCAAACTCCAGGCTGCTTTGTGAAAGTTTCTAAAACCCACAAAGCGATTTCGGCCTGGCCGGGGAATCGAACCCGAGACCTGTGATCGGCAGTCGCGCTATGCGACCACTAGACCAACGAGGCAGTCTTTCAATAATGTTTCTACATCAATTACATCATTAACATTGTAAATAGCAGCATTTCGCTCTTCGAGATCTAAATCCTTAATCACCATCTACAGACGTCAGAGAGTTAGTTTAGCATATTGCGGAGTACCTATAGCCCATTCAATTTCTCTAACATTTAGCCTGAATCCTTTACTGGGTTCTGAGGTTATTACAGTAAGTTAACAACAATATTATTTCGCAATAACAATGCATTAGCCACGTGCCTCTGCAAATTCACCAACAAACTTCAAACAACATCTTAACAAAATTAATATATCCCAAACCACTTGGTTCGTACACGAAAGGTAACACTTACCGAGTACACAAGAGTTTAGCAACAACAAGAAACATTAGTTCAGTAGTTCAAATATCGATGGACTATGAACATACGGACGGGAATTCGAACAAGGTCCGTTGTAAGAAGAATAAAAAACGTAGGTATTTCTGCCGTTTTCAGAAGAATGGAAGAATGTACTTCTCCGCTTTCTATTACGCTTTCTCGCCTAAGCCAGTGAACCGATTTTGATGAAATTTGGTACAGAGATAGAATAAACCCTGAGGAACAACGTAAGCTACTTTTTATTTGGGTACGAGAAATTGTTCCCTGGCTGGCAGAAGCTAGTCCAAAATATGTGTACATGTCGCGAAAGTTTAAAGACATTGATTCACTCCCTTTGTTTTCATGTCCTCTTTTAGACAATCCTTTCATCTTTTTCTAGCTTCTCCAATGAATAATGAAAAATATTCTGCTTGGAAATCAAGGTCATTGGAATGGCAGATATAATAATTTAGTTCTGCCTAAGTAACTTTGTTCATAATATTCTATTGCAATACACTATTAATTAATTAATTAATTGGGTATTAGTCTGGTTTTGACATCAGAATTATCAGTGATTGAATTGGCTGCTGTAATAACATTATCTACAGGTAAATATTTGTTGTAATAGTATTGAATTTTAATCAAAAGATCTTTGAGTGACCTTATCATTTTTGTATCTAAGGTTCCCGATTTTAAGCAAAAACCCAGGTGATAAATCACTTATATTGATAATTATATAATGATGATATTAATTGTGTCACGTCTGAGTATATCGTATAATTATATCGTACTTATGATACTTTATGATTACAGCATTTCAGGGAGAGAACTGACGAGTCGGGGTAAACCTAGAAATAATAATTATTTGTTTAAAAATTAAAAGGTACATTCTTGCACACCAGAAGCCTGTAAAGTTATACATAATATTATTTTATATTAATACTCAGTATCTTGAGTCAGTAAAAGTTATCATATACCCAATAAACCCATGTGAAATCAACAAAAACTCATCCGTTACTGAATGATTGAATGACGGAAACGCACGGCAACGCACAACTGTAACTACTGACTGTAGAAGAAAATTGGTATAAAATAAAAAAAATACAGGTCAAAGAGAAATAATTCGCGCAGGCGAAGCTAGGGCTACAGCTAACTCTGAATAAAAGACTGGAGACATGATAGAAACATTGTCTCTAGTTCTGGCGACGCATACAAATTGTCATCCCGTATATCTCCACTACCTCTAAGCTATACATCAACCAGTTCTTATTAAACTGTGCCAAGTTTTGGACACTCCTAAGACAATGTGGACGGGTTGAGCCAACCTGACAGCATGATGGATGGTTGCTAACGATTCAACGATACCTAATCAGTTTGAGTGGATGTGCACGGTTTTTGTTATCCTTAGTCGTATCCCCCACATGGCTTTGGTGAATAGATTTTAGTATAGCCTTTGTTAGAGTTTGGATTTTGAATTCTGTTTGGGATTTAAGCTGGGCATCCACAGAGCTGTTTTTGTTGTATTTTGGATCTTAGGATGTGACTTCATCATACTTATATAGAAATCACCCTCTATTTTTCTGGTCATCAACGGGTAGATTGATTCAAGCTAGATAGAGTCAGGAAAATATTACAAGTGTAAAAATGTTACACAGAACGCAAAACAAATCCCTGAGAACAGTAATGTTATCCTGGTAAGGAAGAGTAGTTCTCTTGAGACGGGGTGAAACCATGGGAAACAACTAGTTATTTAATAAACATTACAGAAAAAAAAATGCGTGTACAATGGTCATGATCCTCAACTTTTTTAATAATAGCCACTAAAATACAATAACTTTAGCTTTCAGTTCTTATTTTAATTTACAAATATATTTAGTTCTTATACAACACTGAAGAATTTCATTAATTTCTGCTCAAAGAAGAATAAATCCTTAAAAATACTTGGCTTTAGCACTAACATTATTAGAAAAAGATTTTTTTAATGCCTTTTGTTTAATGCTTGAGCTTTGTGCAACACGATAGTATTCTTAGATCAGAATACCAAGCTAAGATATTTGAAAATGCAGTTCTGATTAAAATTCCAGCGGAATAATTAAATATCTTTCGTTTTATTGTTTTTGATGCTGGTGCTATCTGGTTTTATTTACAAGGCTAACGTCCAGTTTCACAGGTTCCAGATAAAGTTTTAGATAACTATCTGACAGATTAAAACATAGAAAAATAGTCAAAATTAAAAATATTACCATGGTTTTGTCTGTCAGGTAGTGAAACTGGCTCAAAGCATATTTTTATATAAATACTAATTTATTAACATTTTTTATATTAAAAAGTGCAGAATCTAGTCGCTTGAATGTCCCAAAACTCAGAACTTTGCCACTAGTCATAATAAAAAAATATATCAAATTGTTGCAGGTAGGTATCACACGAAACTACTAACACCGCTTACGAATCTCATCCAATTTTCTCTAATAATTTTTAGCCAGCATAGGCTTTTCTACCAAACGCAATCATAAAGTAAAACAGCAAAAAGTCACACCCTTAATAAAATCCGAAACGCACCCGCTAAGCCTACGCCAATGCACTGAAAATAGAGTATCGCATTAAATTTAATTGCAACGGTCCTCAGTGCAGGCGCACTTGCGATAATGACGTCATTTCTGTAACGTTGATACTCGCGACTCGACTTGGGTCGGACGTTGAGTTCCAACTGTTGTTGATTAAAATGCCGGGGAACGTTTGCTGTGATTAAATGTGCGTTTGTGTGCGTCGGAGGGATGGGATGGGAGGTGGGATGTTATCGATAGTTTTTTGTTTTGGTAGACTTTAGTTGGTGTATAGCATGCATTTTTGTAAGACATTTTTTTTTCTTTTAGTAACATACTAAAGTACGTATATTTTAGCAACATAGTACAACTTTTAGAAGAGTCTATAAATTAAGGGCTAGAAAAAAAGGAAAACAGAGAAGAATTAAATTCAATATGTGGAACCAAACACAATAAAAAGTCTGAAAATCTTGGAACAAGTGTGAAATTAAAGTTCATATCTTTTCTGAGTTAGAAGAGTTCTCTACCAAAAAGAAGAATGCAACGCCTTATCCCTATAATCAAGCAATAAATACTTAATTTTATTTACAGATACAAGTTTTTTGCTGATGCTTTCAAAACTGAATTATAGAAACTGGTAATTCGTATAATCAAACCCTGATTTTTCATAAATCAATATCCTACTACAATATACTCGTATTACTAGAAGAGCTATCACCCAAAGCAATATCTTCATCAATCACTTAGCAATAGAGTAGCTCCAATGTCTTAGCGAAGCCGCTTCTCATAATCTCTATATGCGTGTATAGTCGGATTTAACACTAGTTAGTACCTACATAATGTAGTTGTGTACTTGTGTGAGAACATTAGAGCCGAGGATACGAGAAGGCTGGTGTAAATAATAAATACAGCTCTATTTGCTAACTATGTCAGTCTGTCATGGCCATGTTTATTTTGGGCTGTAGAATAGCCGCTCAATCAGTTTTATAAATATATAGCCGTTTAACGCGGTTTCACCCGCGTCCCGGGGAGACCTCTTCCCGTACCCGGTAAAACATGCCCAACAAGCCTATGATCTGCGCAAAGAACCTAGCTTTCTAACAATGCAAGAATTATTTAAATCAGTACAGTAGATCCGGAGCCTATTTGTTACAAACAAACACACAAACAATCAAATCTTTCCTCTTAATAAATTAGTATATGTAGAATAAAATGATTATGAAATTAAAACGTAAAAATATAAAACCGGTGTTACAATAATAAGTTGTAGATTGAGGAAAATGCTTTACAAAATGTCATTTCAAAGAAATTTCCAGAAACGTCTTGAGAGCGAAATCCGCTTACTCGCATAAACCATACCAAACACAATATTGTTGGATATCCCTTCCTTTTATGCATGAAATAATATTTAAATTCCATGAAACGGTAACAAAGATAACAAAAGCATATACTACAGCTACTATTTTCCAGAATTTTCTCGAAAAAGTGTTTGAATTCCGTTTAGATGCTTCTCCGCTCGCTCCGTTCGCTCAGTTCGCTCCGTTCGCTCACTCACTCTAAGCTACTACTAGTTACACATTCTGTCTGCAGGATGTAGCGTGATTAAGTGACGCTTACGTACGGAGTACTGAATTATTTGTACCATTTATAATGTCCAGTGCATCTTGGGTCCATTAGGAAAATTATTGAGCTTGGTGTGGGAAAGTTTATAGCGTCCTTTTGTTCAAGAAGTATTTTCTTCTTTCTTATAATATCGTTTGGATAATAAAGCTAACTAATCAAACACAATAAGTGATTAGAAAAAAAATACTAGCTTCTACTTCCCGCATGTGGATAAAAAGTAACCTATGCGTTATTCTCATATATAGGTATGTCATAAATGTTTGTCTAATTAAAATGCATTCAGTCTTTTTTCGTGAAAGAGTAACAATCATATAAACATTATCACAAACTTTTTCTTGTATAATCTTAGTAAGAAATAGTAGGGAATGAACAGTATTTATGCAGTATTATTCTGCAAATATCATAATTACAATCGCACAGAAAACATTGCACTTTTTAAACGACATAGTTTTGCTTATTCATTGCACAAAATATCCACCAACTACTGAATACCATAAAACATGCCACAAAGCGACAACAGCGCTTATAATAAAAAACACATTTTTATTAAAGCCCACAAATAATAAAATACAAAGGAAAAATGTTTTGTCAAAACATGGAAATCGCCAAAACAAAGTTTCTTTGCAAAGCGCTTCCATTAAACGTGCGTCCTCGCTAGCTTAACATTTCCAAGTGTCAAAATTTTAACTTCTCGACTCCGAATTCAAGTAGTGCTGAATTTAAATAGAATGGTACAAAAATATGCACCGTATGCATTCTGCTTTCTACTCCCAGCTCGTGGAACGCTGGGTATTCTTTTTTTAAGTCTGGCAACATTGCGATTTAGCAGCCTGTCTTTGTTAACGGTTTGTTTGAACACAAACGAGGAATTTAATCATTTTGCTTCAGTTTCAGTTCAAACATAGAACTAATTATTTGAATACTTTGGTTTTCTTTTATAAGATTTTAAGATCTTTTAGATGTATAATGGGTTAATTATTTTGAAGATTGGAATATCAACATTTATTTAATTTAAATAGTAACACGATATATTCGCCTAGCAATTCAAATTAAAACTGCTTCTTTAAGCATTAAAGTCAGCTTAAAATCACCCTAGGCAGACAAAGGTGAACGTAAACAAATAAACTGAACTCCAGAAACACACAATCTTAACTTTCATATTTAACTTAAATATATTGCTGCCTAAAAAATACACAAGTCGCATAATTAATATACAATATTAAAGACGTTACCCAACTTTCCTGGGGTTTACTTTAATGAGACCGAAGCACGAATACGTGGATACTTTATTCCTTGCCAGATGTTCACATGTCGACACAAATTCTTTACATTTCTCTCAGGGAATTACGGAGCACGAACGTTGGTTCCAAGCAAAATTTCATCTGCCGCCCTCAAAATTTCATCTACGCGACTTTGATTAATAATTTCAAGGACATAAGGGCTGTTATCGCTAGAATGTGTGAATGAAATAAAAGTAATAGGTGGACCGGAAAATTAATGTTGTCATCCCGAACCCTACTTTCGATTCATGCAACAATTTTCACGTGGTAATGTTACGGAGTTTGAGACACACAATTTTTCATGTGTAAATCAATCGTCGTGTTTCATGACACGCTCTCTTATTGTTGTTATGAAGACATAATGTACTTTTTGGAATGTATTATCGTATATCCATTTTATTCATATCATGATAAAGCTATATAAGATAAGAAAAGAAGCTGGGCATTTTGTCATAAGAATAAGAACATGTCATTATCACAAGACTTCATCATCATGTGGCCATGACAATATATTGTTGGATATATACCTTTCATCCGTAGTATGACACTAAGCTAGCCCAAGCTTCACATTACCTCATAGCAACACTAGTTCAACGAGGCTTAAGAGCCAGTACACACATACAATTTAATATTAATGAATTCACACTTTACAGTCTCAGAATGACCCCCAAAATCCATTGTAAAACAGGCCACGATCCCTAACAATTTATAGTAAATGAACTCGTCCTTTATTTTAAGGCCACTTATCTATCCTTGGTAATTAGAAGTGGTATAGTTTCTACGTACGTTTGTAATTACTAAGTCCGGACATTATTCTGTTGGCTTAACCGGACCAAGAGAGCCGTTTAAAAATTCATTGGAATTAGACCAGTGTTCTTTGGATTCGGAACTCTGGTACTTAGTTCAAAATTAAATGTTTGCTTTGTTGAAATAAAGGTGGAGATATTAAATGCTTTTAATTTTACAAAAATAGTTATGGTTGGTATTTTTTGTAGGTACTCAATGGCTGCAAAAAGTATTATACAAAAAATATAATAATATTGCTGAATCCAGTGTTACAATGTGGTTGTCACTCATTTAATTTTAATATTTACTTAATACGTTATTAAGAAAATTAGTAAAGAAGAATTGATTTTCCTGAAAATCTTTCATAAGACCTTCATATTTGGGTAACCCAAATTACATTCTGGCAACCCAAGCGTACGTATCATATTCCAAACGGGGCGAAGTTTTTACGAATGGTAATTTCGTTTGAAGCCGCTAATGAATTTCTAAAGGCTCACTCTAATCAAAGTTTTCTCATTCGCTATGATGTATACCGCCATTTCACCAAGTTATGTTTTGACAAATCCCCTTTCGGAACTTGCTTTTACGGATGAGGGAAGGATTTTTTACGTTTTTCTCTTTCAAGCTTTCAGTTTTATCATTTTTTATTTTGCGTGAACGGGAACTAAGTTTGTCTTCTTGTATGTGCCGAAAGGTGTCTTGGCCTAATCCTCTATAGAAATGCAAACTTCGTTGATGTCGTTTAATTAAGGTCCCCCTAAATGTTAAAATACAACCTTATTCCGATGCAATTTTGGTTGAAAATTGCATTAAAATAGCTTATAACACTTCAACAGTTTTTTGAGATGTGTAAAGTACGTCTCTTGAAATTGCAACCGTACCTATATTCATACAACATTTTCATTTCTGAAATAAAATTAATAGTTACACTCAGATATTTTCAAAGGTACAGGTTGATACCAGTGTTAATATCATATTTTTGTTCGTATGACCGATTTTTTTTTAAGTATTTCAGACATCGCATTATATATTTTCAAAATTGTGAATACCTTTTAAAGGCAAGATTGTTTCAGTTTAATGAACTGAAAGCAAGCTACGTTCTCTCCCAGCGAGTGTCTTCCGTATCTTATGGCGTATTACAGCCAAAAGCACAGGTAGGTAGCTGAGCTTACTATTTACCCCACCTCACTTCGCCTAGGGAGGAACATCAACCATTACAAAGGCATAAAACTTTTATAATACCCCAGACGTTTTAAGGCGAAAATTTTCGCTCGTTCGCCTAAAAAGAATATATTTCACGAGCATTGTTCGCATTGTTTTCTGTCGCCACAACGGTGACTTTTTAAAACACTCATTTGTTTAGGTCTTATATTTTGAACGTGAAAATGACGTATATTTTTTTTAACAAAGGAAAGGGCCCATAATTTTAATGGAAGCGTACTCGCTAGGCGTATTGTTTCGTCCAGTTGTGCCTTAGTTTTCATGTTTGTCTGGGGATTAATGATGAGAGTATATTTTTTCTGCATATCAGTCGTTCTAATTAAAATGTTTTAGCAAAAACTCGTTTATTACAGAAGATAATGGTTCATTTGGGCGAAAAAACAACGTTAATCACGCTACTTTTTGTTAGAGATCCATTAACCGTAAGTTATAGTTAAGTAACTTAATAAATTGCCGGGAAATTATTGCGCTAGTATAGTTCTTTAGTAGAAGACGTAACACTCAGGGCGAGTTAGGTACTTATATTTTATTTTCCTTTTACATTCTCATAGTTTTACATCCTACACCTAAGTTGCTAAATTGTTATAGTATATTTAGTGTTGTGCACCAAACTTTCGCAATTACAAGGAATCAAAAGATGGTCTAGTATTTATTGCTATCTATTTTTATTAGAAATAAACAGTAAAATGTAATCGTTTAGTTAGAGTAAATTATATTTTACAAAAACAATTGTAACAGAAATATCTCAATATCCTGATTACCAAAATCAGAATTCAACCCTATCAACCAAAACTTTATTGTATAAATTCGTTAATCAGTGTACGAAGTTCCAAAAAAGTTTGGCATTGTAATCCCCCGTATTTGCCGGGTGTACCTCAGTTAAACAACTTTAGTCACTGATTAAGGTAAATATTTACTTTACACTTTTGTTGTCCGTCAGCCGAATGGTCCGCCATTGATTGAGTTACATTTACGACTTTGTTTTGAATTTTCATTTTGTTTTATTTTGGAGTTCATAAAAACTGGTGTGGTGGTTTTGAATTTGTGAAATGTTGGCCAGTGTTCACATAATGAACGACTACGACTGAGTATGATAATTTGGGATAAATGGGTTGAATTTGTGACCTTTGTTCTAGAGTTACACTATAATAATGATAAATATAAAAGATAATGATAAAAAAACTTGCATTGAAACAATAGTTTTATACAAAAAAAAATATTAAACTGCAATTTTGAGTTACAAATCAAATAGCAATTCCTACCTATAAGATTAATTGCGCTGATAAAATGACAGGCGCACCAAGTAGATTCATCAACGGGCAGACAATCTACATTAATTTAGTATTCAAACATCTAATATATTATACCTTCTCTAGGAAATTTAGGCTCGAATTCGTCCAAGAAAAAAGGCAAGTAACTCATTAAAAAAACACACTATTTCATCAAACCCAACATTACGCAGGACCTTGCAAATGTCCCGGGAAATCATTTGAAGTGAAAGTATCCAACCTACTTGTTCAAAAAATATAAATTGACCCACCCTCGCCTAAATATCCCTGAGTTGCCATTTGTAAAATGTAAAAATGTGAAATATAAATGCAAATATGGACATTAACAGCCCTTTTGTGTGGTCGTCAAAAGTTTTGTCAGTGAATATTTCCTTGTTTAAGGGGTAATTTCGTTTGTGTTTAAATAAAAAGTCCTTTAAACTGGAGAGGGTCATTAAAATTAAATATGACATTACTGTGAAAAAAGCTCCTCCATTTTAGAAGAATATTTATTCCCTTAAACACACTGATTATCCCAATAAATGAAACAGTTATTTTCAGGCTGTAAATGAAACCAGCGAAAAAGCGAGAACAGTAATAAAATTCAGGGAAATTGAAGAAATATTCTCTTCATGCTTAACACTGCGCGCCCGAAAACTCAACACCACATTATTATTCGAGGCAGTTTTATTTTAGGATCAAAAGAGCATTGTATTAAAACGTTATTTATACCAAAACAACTTTATACTCATCAAGTATTCGTACCAAACAAAAATATGCTAATACGAACATTAACAGCCCTTTTGAGAGTGTTCATTTTTGACATCTTTCTCTCGACGTTCCTCCTACTAGGCTTGATGAAAAAAGTTCCTTATACAACACTTCAAGAAGTAATACAGAAGTCCTACTAATATTAAAATACGTTGCTATTATGTAACTATTTACCACTATCAATAATTTTCACGTGCCTAGTAGGTATTTTTCGACCACACGGTGTTCCCAATAGTATCAGTTGTTTATTAATACTTTATTTTGAGAATATTTAAATTCCTGCCATGAGTAGGGAAACTCGACGCTGAAAGTAAGATGTATATAAGGACCCTTCTTCATTTTGCTAATTGCATCCCGTTAAAAAACGGTTCCTAATATTTTATCCAGTTTAAACTGAGAATAATTTTGAACAAGAACAATGCTCATTGCTCAGTCAGCAAGGATTTCACACAAATCTTGGAGTAGAATTTCTGACCCTGCAATACCGAGTGACCTGTCTTATTATCTACAGTTGGTGCGGGCTCCGAAAATTATCTGAAAGGTCTTTATCACTAACTCGAAACGTTTGGTGGTCATAACTTCGTCTTAACCCACGCTATAATATCTGGCAACAGTTTCGTAAGTCAAAGAAGTTTTTGTATACTTTCAGTGGTTTGGAAGTGAAGAGAATTATATTTTTTGGTCCTTATGAAAGAATTCTTATGTCATGTGGTTTAGATCGCTCTGGTGATTTAGATCGTTCATGTATTTTGGAAAACGTATATTAAGGAATTCACTAGCTTTTTCTTGCTGTTTCATCCGCTTCCCGAGGGAACTAGTTTCTATACCCGAAAGATAATAGAAGTCCCTACCCCGAGTCAAATTTTCAGCCAAATGGGTTCAGCCGTTGGTCATTTGTAGTGTAACTAACATTACTCGAAAAGAATAAGAATCAGTATTTTATCGGTTTTTTTCGTCTACGTACATTTCATTGTTTTAACAGACACCATTAGTTAACAAGTAGACTATGCCGTCATAGATTAACCTAATCCTGCAAATGATCAACTCCTTTGACATCAAACAGCTATTCTAATAAATATTGTCAGTAGCAGCCACGACGATAAGGTCGTCAGTGCCAAAGCCATTCTCTTTGGTAACCTGTGGGTAATTTCCCGAGTGTCCGTGCTAATCCAAGCATGGTGCGATCTCTTGATCCATGCTGCAGCCTTGGTAAAGGGCTGTATAGCTTTTACTGTTTGGGATATAGAGAACTGTTAATAGAGTTTTGTGTTCCAAAAACTGCAGGAATTAATTGGTTGTAATGTGATCATGGGAAAGGATTATCCTTTACATAAAGCATAAAATATAAATAAAAAGCTGAAACTGAAACTGAAACGTAAATAATATTATTACTGACAGTTTAATTAATAATAAAATTTTAAGCTCGTATTTATTTCATTCCAGATTATAATATTCCAATAGCCAAAATGATACGCTAATTTAATAATGTTTAAAAAGTGGCTACCTATATTGCGTAATTTAAAAATTATCGACCTAACTTACATTTCCTTTTTGGTTACTTTGACTCCATATAACTTCGTATGTATATATTATTTACTGATTACCATTACGATAATAAAATAAAATGTAAATCATAAATATTTTCCGCCGAGCTACAACTTACATACTTTTACACTACCAACCCTTCCATGTGCAAGAATAGTCCATTTCCGATATAATGTTACACCATTTAAATAACTAAAAAAATATCTAAAAGCTATTTGACATTGCTGGAATGAAACCACTCAGTGGAGGCAATTTCCCCTTTTGTGGAATAACGACCTCAATTACACCGTCGAGTAACATAAATATTGTTTTGTGTTACGCGCCCACGTACCTGGCAAAGAAAATTCTTTCTCTCCCACATTTCCCTTATTCGGGACTTGTGTCTCAAAAGGGTTAATAAAATACACTTTATTTAATAGACCATAATGTACCGGAATACCTTTAGGTATTTTATACGCAACGTAATATTTTTTCAACACCATGAAGGTTATTGAACATAAACTACCATTAAGGGTAGCAGTAGAAATAGTGCAACGATAGATACTATTATTGACAGTGTGGAGGTGAGAAATAAAACAAAAATATGGTTTTGGATGTATCGAGATTTTACGAACCTGCGTCAAATTTACTTTTCGTAAATAAAATATTTATAAAATACAATTTGCATTCCGACGTAATTGAAACATTAGAGGAATCGTCTTCTCCAAATAAATTATAGGTACCAGCTCCTTCGGATGAGGATTTTAATTCTAGATGAGGCTATTTAGGAATAAAAAGAAAAACAAAATCAAACACAACGGTGTAATCAGAACCGAATATTTAAAATACCGCGATACCGAACGCTTGTAAAAATAGGCATCGGCGGTCGCCAATAAAAGGTTTGGAAGGGTTCACTTTGTATGTTGTTACCTGAACCCAATTCCAAGTCACGGGCTATGACTCCCAAACGTGACAGAGGAATGGAAGCCAAGAGGAACAAGAGGAAATAAATGGAATAGGTTTCTATGAGTGTTATGAATGGAGAGATTTTTGCCATACTGATTTTTGGGACATTTCTGTAGGTACCCTTTTAAGCGGGTTGCTTGTAAAAGAGATGGAATAAGTCATTGTGTGAATTTGGTTCGGGACGAGAAATGACGGGGTAAGGAATAGGTAATATTTTCTTCGATTGTCGTAATGCCACGTCATCAGTTTTTCATTTATATGGCATAGAAACTAAACCGAAAAACTTACTATTTGGTCTTGTCTTTATCTGCTCCGTAGTCTAACTATAGCATTACTTACACTATCAATCATAGTCTTCCTTAACTCAAATCTTGACCCACTAATGTTGAAATCAACACAAACTGCCAAAACATAAATACTACAACTCAACAATTCTTCATCAAACCACACTGTATCATAACAAGAAAAAATCGCAGAACAACACAAAGAATAATTTCTGACAAGGCCTAACATTCGTCATGATGACAGCCCAAAGCCAGGTGGAAGTGGCAAGGGCTGCCCAACAAGGAATATAAATCACCACGCGATTGCTGGCTACTGCTATGAAAAATTGCTGGGAATAACGCTATGGAGGGATTGTGAGGAAATATTTTATGTAATGAGGAATCAGTACATCGATACCAGAAGTATCAATTAATGTAAGGGACAAAACACGATTTTTCAGGAGAGCCAAAAAACGATTTTATTTTCTTTAATCTGTCTATAACTTTTTACTGTCTGCTCCAATTATAATTGTGTCTTGAGCAAAGTTTCTTAGAATTTCCTCTTCTTTCATGCTATAAACGAATGATTTAGGAATACCCAGCGGTTTAGAATATAGCATGACCCTTACATTAAAAAAATATATTTAGTTGTGCCTTACGTTACTAATATTTTATGTGTAAACCGTCAAGCAAAGTGTAAGCAACAAGAGCAATAGAAAATTATACGTAATCCTATTGTAAAGGACTTTTACAGTGTAGCCATTTGATGTAACCATAGATTTTCTACTAAAATTATGGTATTATAACACTATGGAAATAGGTTATTTGCATGATTAATGTTAGTTTCAGCTTAGCTTTCACAGATTTAAATGAAATTCAGGGATACAACAATAAAACGATTTATCTATACTAATATTATAAAGAGGAAAACTTTGTTTGTTTGTTTGTTTGTTTGGTTGTAATGAATAGGCTCAAAAACTACTGGACCGATTTTAAAAATTCTTTCACCATTCGAAAGCTACATTATCCACGAGTGACATAGGCTATATTTTATCCGGGTACGGGCAGTAATTCCCACGGGATGCGAGTGAAACCGCGGGAAAACGGCTAGTTGTTAATATAGGTATATGTTACGGCTAATACCCGACATGCGGCTACACCTAGTTTTAGCAGGTTAGAACTAGGTGTAGCCACTTACTCTTGGTTAAACCTAGTATTAGCCGATTATTTTCGGGTAAAACTAGGTGTAGCCTTCATAATGCCGGCTACAACTAGGTTTGGCCATTCCCTGTTGGATAAAACTAGGTCTATCCGATATTATTCCGACTAGAAGTAGGTCCAGACTATCCCTGTTGGATTTTATGATTTTAGAAATTTTCATATAGGTATATTAGAAAATTTATTAGCAAATGCCCCAGGGCTTGCTCGATCTCCAAATGGAAGAATACATTTGTCAATCCTTCTCCCAAGGCATGGCGGAAGGGTTAGTAGAAAATGGTGTAGAATATGCTACAAAAAACAAAGAAAAACAACCAAGTTCTTTATGGGTGTCCTGATTGCCCAGGATTCCCAGGGTTGTGTCTGGGTCCTTNTAGGTATATTAGAAAGTTTATTAGCAAATGCCCCAGGGCTTGCTCGATCTCCAAATGGAAGAATACATTTGTCAATCCTTTTCCCAAGGCATGGCGGAAGGGTTAGTAGAAAATGGTGTAGAATATGCTACAAAAAACAAAGAAAAACAACCAAGTTCTTTATGGGTGTCCTGATTGCCCAGGATTCCCAGGGTTGTGTCTGGGTCCTTACATTATGAGGAATCAGTGTCTCAAATAATTATATATATATATTATTTGGAACCTTTGCGTTTAGTGCCTCAGAGGCTTCACGGAATTTATGTTTGACGCCAGAAACTAAAGATTGCTAAAAATACGTCCGCACGGAATCGGTTAATGTAGGTACTCGGTATTTGAGCAACGATCTTTTAACAAATTAATAAATACGTAATAGGCACAATTAGGTATTAGGTACATGGATCTTAAAATAAAGATAGTCTTGTTAGATAATAATGTGAGAGCATAATTCTTGATAAAACTCTAATCATTAATTAAAGTAAGGGACATGTTACGTAAATTGACTGATTTGAGGTTTAAGGTAAGGGGTATAAATTATTTAATACTATGACTTACTGTATTATACAGAGAGAAAAAAATTTAATCGTCTGTTACATCAGTTTTTTTGTCATAAATCGTTTTACGCAGGCCAAAAATTTTTACTGTAAGGGATTTTTTTTTAATGATAGAATTTTTTCAATAATACCAATCGATAGAGCAGAAAATTCTGAATCCAGTGATATATATAACTCATTTTCGCCAAAATGTCCCTTACGTTAATTGATACTTCTGGTATCGACATGTGAGATTAGAGTATGTGTTTTATCTTCTTCCTTGTAAAACACTTGTAAAATTAATAGACTGTTATATGAGTATAGCTATATAAGAAGAAGCAGGTCTAGAGAATTCTTACATTGATAACGAAAGAAAGAATGAACTTTTACTGGTCTAGCTTAAACCAGTTTAAAGTCACCCCTTATCTATACTATTTGTAGTAGGTACTTTTCTTTGCAACGGCTTTTATTTAGACAACACCTATGATACCGTTATTCAATGGCATTAACAGTCGAAATATTAAAAAGAAACATTTAAGTTTTATTACATTTACGATTTAAAACTGAATCGCTTTCAAATTCTAAATCTATTGTAAGGTAGAGAAGAATTTTGATTTCGGAAGCATTAAACGAATCGTTTTAATAAATGTGCGCCATAAAACTTGATGTAGGTACTAACGAACATTCTTGTATATATAGAAACTTATTTAATAACATATTCAAAGAATTCCTTAAGCTCACTTTGATAATACAAAATGATCATAGACGGAAAACTTGAAAATTAAATGAAACATCCAACATGCAAATATGAGGATCTTAGCGACATCTTAGAACAAAAGTATGGCAATATCAGACAACTCGGTTTAAACTTGGCAACTTCATGAAAATATTGTAAAGAAACTTTGCTAAAGAAAAATTGTTATCTCAGAACCCTTTTGAAGATTTTGCGAAGCGTTCTATTATATCGCTGGCTTCAAAGGAGATTGGTAACGTAACTAATTGTTGCTGCTTTTCGTGTTCCCTGTATATGCTTTTAAAAGGTTCAACGGACTATGATTTTTGATGTTTATCAACTTTGCTCTACTTAGTGAGTTGGGATAGAAGGTACCCTTTTCAAGTCTTTAAAGAATGATCAAAGTTAAGCAAGGTATTATTATGCTCGAGGGTAAAAGAAAAATATGATAAAGAAATTAAAAGAAAAAAGACAGGGGTGAGTAAAAGTGGTTCGACCTCAGCTGATGGGTATCTCTTGTCTTCATATTTTGCCCGCGGCTTTGTTGCTATGGTTACGGCAACCGCGCATTTTTTAGGATAAAACAGTATTACCTACTGACCCAGAAACTTTATGGAAATAAAGTAGCTACCTAAGAGAGAGATTTCTATACCTTTAGTCTGAGAAATTATTCCTAAACCTCTTCACATACCTCTACCTAACTATAGCGCAATTTCAGATCCTATCTAGAGTGACAACCGTAGAATTAACTTTTATACGCAGTCACGGTTCAAATTATTGAAGCATCAAGTTGAAAATTTTAGAAATTATAATGAAATACAGCAAAATCAAAGTCAAAGGTTTATCCCTACTATCCCTACTTAATATTATAAATGCGAAAGTAACTCTGTCTGTCTGTCTGTCTGTTACGCTTTCACGCCTAAACCAGTGAGCCGATTTTGTTGAAATTTGGTACAGAGATAAAATAGACCCTGAGAAACAACATAGGCTACTTTTATCCGGGTAAGGGAAATAGTTCCCTCGGGAAGCGGGTGAAGGGGCTGGCAGAAGCTAGTATTTCATAAAGGCCTATTACAGGTTAAGAAATGCCAATAGCTAGGTGAACAGTTTTAAGGAGTGGGTCTTATGAACTCAAACCGGCAATAAACTCCATAGCAACGCCTTACAGTGAAAACCTCATAAACGTTAGAAATATATTTTATGCAAAGATATTTTTCTACAAAAGCAAAAAAGATATTGAGAAAAAAATGCATTTCCGAGGTTTTCACTCTAGAGATAGACTTTAAAATAGTATGAACATATTTTAAATATAAAATCGCCTGAATCATTACTCGGCATTTTCCCTTGCCGACCAACCGTAACTTTTTATAGAAAAAAAACATCTTAATCCAACTAAAACAACCGCCGCTCTAATAATTACGCTAATCATCGGAATCGTTCACGGTGTGGAAAATATTTGATTTCCGCGTAATTCCCTTCGAATGTCAATGTTAGAACAAATCGATTTGTTCTCGATTGTATTCAATTATTAAGCGTTATCATCGAATCGGAATGCGTAACATATCGATTTTCGTTCGTTTCTCTACGATAATGGCGAAATGGATAACTAATTAATTTGAGTAAAAAGTTATGAAATTACCGTAATGAAAATGGGTATGACTTGAAATTAATTAATTTACCTGTAATAAGAAACTAATATGGAAAAAGTTTTGAAGTTCTTTAGAGCAAATGCAGCCCATATTGAACAAATGATGTACAGACGATAGCAGCTCAACCTACCCGGATCTGTCAAATGTTACTATTAGTTAGTTATTAATCAAACATTAACTTTCCACTGTTGTAATAAGGTTGAAAATTTATTGAAAAAAAATGACAGATTGAGAACAGCTCTCAGATTAAATACAGCCTAATTTTGAACAAATTACGTCAGTAGCCAAAAATTATAAAATCCAAAATTGATTGATGATAAGACACCATCAATTTTAGTATACCATAATTTCTACTAACATTATCATACTGCAGTAAAGTGCATCATACATAGTACATACATGGTTATATTATCTATGGTAATATTGTTTATCAATTCATTTACCTTGACAGATAAATGATAAATTGCATACGTATGTGTGCACTCAATCACTTTATGATAATTTATTATGAATAGGTACAACAACTAAGTTATATCCTATTTTGATAAGGATAACAATAGGTACAGACGACAGCACATCAAGTTACCACAATCTGTAAAATTTTTGCCATAGATTTTCAACCTTATCACAAAGAAGGTAGGTAAATGTTCGATTGGTAAAATTTGACAGATTCGTATACGTTGACCTGCTGTTGTCTGCACCTACATAACATTGTTATCATGTACTTATCATTGTTTTTATGTATATAAGCTTTTTATTATCAGATAAAGAAATAACATCTGTTTTCTATACTAATATTATAAAGAGGAAAACTTTGTTTTGTTGTTTGGTTGTAATGAATAGGCTCAAAAACTACTGGACCGATTTTAAAAATTCTTTCACCATTCGAAATCTACATTATCCACGAGTGACATAGGCTATATTTTATCCGGGTACGGGCAGTAATTCCCACGGGATGCGAGTGAAACCGCGGGAAAACGGCTAAGTAGTTTTATATAATTACGATTTTAGATGCAACGGATTCTAGTCAGCAATACCAATGGATATTTAAAAAAAATCTCTCAGCAGTCTTAACACTCAAGACATTTACAGAATCATAGACGGCATAAATAGTGTAGTTTTTCATCGAATGAAAGCATCTTCAACAGAAAGAATGTGTGATCAGCTGAATTTTATCTAAGTACATTAGTTCACTCATCATTATCATTGACCACAAGACATCTTGGTCAGATGATTGTGGCCGTACTTGCATGTGTGGTTGTTACCGCCGCAAGCATTTCTTTTTATGACTAAATGACAGGTGACACAGATGCACTAAGTCTCAACATATCCGAATCTTCCAAATTTTACCAATGAAACATTAACCTTCCACCCTTGCGATAAGGGAGAAAATCTATTGCAGAAATTTGACAGATTGTGGTAACTTGATGTGCAAGCTATAAAGAGTTTAAAAATAATATCGAATATTAGTTCCCAAAATGTACCTACTTCGAACAAAAACCAGGAACCCTCATACCCCATTCACAGCAGAAGTATAACTGGCTGCCAAAAACTCAAGCATACTCAAAGGTGAGAAGGCACTTCACATCGGAACAGCTTCTCAGCATTTGCTAAAAAAATTCGATCATGTATGAAGACCCTCATCTTTGTCGAGGATCCACCAAAATTTACTTGAATATCAAATGTGGAGGGGATACGGGATTTGGAGATGAAGTAGAAAAAACTGTATAGAAAACAGGCACCTACTGTCCGCTACAAAGTGATGTAACCATAGTATGGATTCTATAGCTTCTACCAGCAGTTTCGCCTCCTCCTCGAAGGAACATCTACCCGTACCTGGATGGGGATAAAAAGTATCCTATATCCATCATCTGGTTCTAAGGTCTTACCTTCAAGAAAGAAAGGCTAAAGTAATTTGTCTGAATATTCTAACATCTCTTAGAATTTTCAGACAAATCGTTTAGGCTTTCTTAAGCGATAAGTAGTGTAAGTAGGCCTACGACTTTCTTTAATGAAGGACGGAATCACAATAATAAAAATTGGCCCCCTAAACAACCACACGTCCTGATTGACCATCTAATCACGTGGGGGGCGGACACACGAATGAGAAATTACTGGCGTGGCTAACGTGGCTCTGGAAACCCATTAAACATGGAGACTAGATCAAAGAAAGTAAGATTAGGACCGCTACCCGAGGGCAATCGTCGGGGCANAATAAGCCCCCTAAACAACCACACGTCCTGATTGACCATCTAATCACGTGGGGGGCGGACACACGAATGAGAAATTACTGGCGTGGCTAACGTGGCTCTGGAAACCCATTAAACATGGAGACTAGATCAAAGAAAGTAAGATTAGGACCGCTACCCGAGGGCAATCGTCGGGGCACACCCTGGGTGTCTCAGCATGCGACCCATCGGCGGTGGGGGACTGAGCAGGCGGGTTCTCCCCGATAAAAATACTACAGCCGAACCGACAGACAGACTAGACGATAGGGACAACAGTAGAGCAGTA
>NWSH02000437.1:11472235-11496154 GCA_002382865.2 Heliothis virescens | reverse complement strand
TTTATTGATTTTCTTATTTGAAATAAATATTTTTGATGATTATTTTATTTTTTGCCAATTTTCTTGTTTGGAATTTTAATTATAACAATTTTATTGTTTTTATAGTAATAAAAAACTTTTTACAAAAAAACAAAACCGACTTCACAAAAAACACTGAAAGGGATAAAATAAACTTTTCACATGGCTCTAGTCGGTGTTTGCAGGTCTGTTGACTGTGTTTATTATTTTAATAAAAACAATATTTTTTATGAATTATTAAAAAAAAACAAAATATCATATTGTAAAAATAATATCATATATTTAAAAAAAACAACAAGAAAATATGTAGGTAAGTATATAATGTTTAAAATATAAGAAAAAAGAAATGCATCTAATGAGTTCCGATCTCGGTTATCATCACGAAAGCGTGATGCGAATCCGGTGAGTGACGCGCTGGGCCAATCGTACATTTTGTTACCACTGTGAAATGACGCTTCTAAATGCAATGGAAGTCGCGCATCGACGAAATTCGCGCGATGCCTCCCGAGTAGGCGGGGCTACTCGTGTCCCACTTCATCTGCTTCACCCCCTCAAATACGTAAAAGTCGTCTATTCACCTCGCCTGAAGATTGCGCAATGCGACACAAAATTGAATTATTGTAGGTCTAGGGGTCGCCTTACTGTAAAGTTCCATTAATTTGCAGTTTTTGCCAGTTCCAAACCTACACATACACACATTCAAACTTATATACATATTTATATGTATAGTTATGTGTATACGCTGTATATACCTACTATGGACTAGAGAGGTGGAATATTTTAGTAGAAAATTGGCGTACACCTAGACACTAAAATTATTTTGGCAACTGTAGCGATTATCTAATCAATATAATTATAGAATATTTTAATGAATACTTGGAGTATCGTTGTTATGACCTGCCAAGTGCCAATTCTTTCTTTAATGGGTATTATAAATACTAAAGTAACTGTCAGTTTGTCTATCCGGCTTTCATGTCAACACTACTGAACTGATTTACGGCCGTTCCCAATAACCTATCTAACTCTGGATTTACTTACCAGAGATAGGAATTTGACATAACTTGTATGGGGCTAATGTCAAAATTCTATCACTAGTAAGCAAATCCAGAATATTGGTTTCCGCAGTTAAATAATACTTGCTACATAGATAGTCTAGAGCCTGAGAAATGATATCATCTGCCTAACCTTTTCCCAACTATGTTGGGGTCGGCTTCCAGTCTACCCGGATGCAGCTGAGAACCAGTGTTTTACATGGAGCGACTGCCTGTCTGACCTCCACAACCCAGTTATTCGGGCAATCCGATACCCCTTGGTAAGACTGGTTGTCAGACTTTCTGTCTTCTGACTACCTGTAACGACTGCCAAAGATGATCAAATGACAGCCGGGACCCACCAGTTTATTATGCCTTCCGAAACACGAAAGAACTAGTTATGACAAGATGGTCACCTATCTACGGACCAACCGCGCCAACCGTTGCTTAGCCTTATGATCGATCAATCTGCGCGGTATTGCTTAAAGGTCGATTTACATCAAACGAACATAGAGCTAGAGCTAGAACAAGAGCATTCTTTCGTGATCTTTTAGTGTAAACGAAAACTAGAGGTATCGATTTACATCAAACGAACATAGAGCTAGAGCTAGAACAATCGCTAGAACACAAAAACGCTTTGATGAGACCGCTCAGTGGCGCGAGCACGTCCGAACACGCTAGAACGCTCTAAGCAACTGTTCGCGCGCTCTTGCGCCGTTTACATCAAGCGAGCGAGCATTCTTAGAATATTCCTAGAATATTCCTAGAATCTTTGCGAACGCACTAAGAACAACGAAGGAATGCTCTACGCCTGTTTACACTAGAAGAATTAGCTGTAGTGGGGATAGAATGAGCATTCGCTCGTTTGATGTAAATCGACCTTAACACGAGCTCTTCTACCTGAGAAATTATATAAGCTATTTTATTCTGTATTCGGGAAGTCAATCGATCGGGACTTACTATATGGAACCAAAAGAAACAGAAATGTAAATGATGTAATTTCCTAATCTCTGAATTAAGCAATCTAAGGTGCTTTGAGCAATTTTATTGACCGTCTAGAAGATCAATAAAATTGTAAAAAAATACGTTGAACAGTCGACAGCAAGCCAGTGTACCCAGAATTTGTCAAATTTTACCAATCGAACATTAACCTTCCACTATTGTGATAAGGTTAAAAATCGTTCGCAGAAATTTGACAGCTTTGTGTACACTGACTTGCTGTCGATTGTACTCTGTGGATATAATATTGATTTTTAGCCAAAAATATTTTACTTGCAAATTTTTATTACAATATTGCACTATGTTAATGCAGGTAGGGGCTGCCTACTAACAATCGGTTAAATCCAGTTTATCTTTTCAGGACCACCTCACCATACCATCCATAGCGATTGCAGAATATCTTAAGTCAAAAAACTTTAACAAGAAAGTGTACAGTGTCAGCTGTCGTGAGACTAATAATGTGTTGAAATCATATGGACTCGAAGTAAAAGAAGGGGTAAGTTTAATCTTGTAAGCCTTTTTGCTGGATTTCTTTAACCGATCCATCTGTCGTTTTACGATTAGAATTTAGACATTGATGCCATATAAATTATGTCCAATCTCTAATCCTAAAACTATGGATAGATAGTTTATAGAAATAGGCCATATATAAACAAAAAAGCTCACTTGAGATAGAATACAAATCTATTTTGGAAACTGTAAGTTGCATTTTTTCTTTGTTTCTAATAAACACATTTGAATAATTCAGTGATTTGTAATTATGTCTGGGATCTGACAGTTTCTTATTTTTTCGAGGCGCTTTGAGACCATGAGTGATAAAGACTACACTAAATTAGTTAGTAAGTTAGTAAAAGTAATTTACAAGTCAATTTAATTCATTGAAAGAAAAAAAAATACTGTGTAATAAAAATGGAGCTAACTAAATACAATTACTCTTGTGCGTACCCATATGGGATATACAATTACCTCTGGACGAGAAAAGGCTTATGCTTTAGGCTTATACGAGTAAAACAATTGAGGTCTCAATACAAAAAAGTTAAACAGGTGTTCGTCACGTGATTAAGAAAGTTGTATGAAGAAAGTTCTCCATAAAAAAAAAATCTGAAATGACGATTGCCTGTTTAACTTTTTTGTAGTAAGACCCATGGTATTTAATAGATATTCCTTTGTATTCTAGCCTGATGACGTACCAGATTACTATGAAGAGTTCGCTTCATACATGAGAGATGATCCAGAAATAGGTGCTGTGGTAATGGACTGTGATTTCAAAGTAAACCTACCGAAAGTGAACAAGGCTATCACCTATTTGAAGAGACCAGACTGCTTGTACCTTTGTGGAGCCACAGACAGACATGTATATTTTAAGGGTGGATATAAACTTTTAGGTAAATATTTATATCAAGCTTGAACTCTGGTTTTGTTAATGCTGGAGATAGTAATTATGGAAGGAAAAACAACAAGCCTGCCAAGTACGAGTCAGAGTCGCACAATAAGGGTTCCGTACCATTTATCTATCTCTCTCTCTCAAGTCGGTCCTTCATGTCTGAAGATCGTGGTCGTGGTGGGTCAGTCTGGCACATACAAATTGTCTCCATCGGCTCCTATCTGCGGCAATGCTCACAACTTCACAGAACTTGGTTCCTTTCGTGCCCTTGAGCTGGTCAGACCATCTTGTAGGTGAGCGGCCTCTGGATCTTTTTCCCTCTGTGTTCCCAACAATGATCAATTTTTCGAGACTGTCGTCTCCGCGTCTCATTATATGACCAAAGTAGCTCAAAACACGTTGATAACACGTTGCCGAGGGGCGTTGCTCGATTTTAAGTTGGGAAAGGATTGATGCATTTGTGCGTTTGGCAGTCCAGGGAATTCTCAGCATCCGCCTCCAGCACCACATTTCAAATGCATCAATCCTTTGTCTATCTGGCCAAGTCATATCTGGTTCCTATAAATACATATTTAGATTTTGTACAGAACTTGGCACTCATTTAGATCTCCATTCTTTTTGCGACGAAGCCCTCAACCAAGCATGGGTTTTGTATTGAACTTGGCTTTCCTCTTTTTACATTTATGTTTTTGGTTGGATATCATTACTTTTTGTAAAGAAGTAGGTATAGATTTAGCAGGTACATATTGTAGTTAATCAGTTGTGTTAGCACTCATAACACAAACTTATTAATAGCTTACCATGGGGCTAACCAATCGTGTGTGAAAAGGTGTCCCGATATTATTTATTCTCCCAACATGTGTTAATTTAAACTTCCCAATGCAATAATTTTTTTTTCTAATGTCTTTAAGCAACGGGAGTATTCTCAGACATTGTGAGCGAGGAGACGAACCGTGAGCCTGTGCTGCTGGGCAAGCCTGGCAAGATATTCGGAGAGTTCGCCATGAAGAGGGCAGGTGTTACTGATCCTAGCAGAGTTCTGTTTATTGGAGACATGTAAGTTTTATATTGCAAGCTTGGTTCCAATGTTCGACTATGAAGAGAAAATATTTTCGAAAAAAAAATCTTCTTCTCTAAATATGACTATAGAATATTGTTTTTTCTTTTTTTAATCGGTCCCGTAGTTATATTTATATTAGATTTATTCAAACAAAATCTCGAATTTTATATTATTTGTAAAGATAAGATCACAGTCATCCTGGTGCGTTATTGCCCGGATTAATGATGGAGTTTCAAATACAGTAAATAGTAGTATTTTTCAGAAAAAGTTACATACTTCAATAAAAAAAATTTATTGGAAGCTATACGTTATACTCAATTTCTGAAAATACGCATCCCAAGAAAAAAGTTGCGCAGAATTATTTTATTTTCTTATTTACATGAAATGTGTTTCTTTTTTCAATTATTTTATTTTACTTTCATTATTTTCAGGATCGACCAAGACGTCGCTCTGGGCAAAGCGACTGGCTTCAAAACTTTACTTGTACTAACAAATATCCCGAAAGAAGGAATGTTAGCACACAAGACTATTAGACCAGACTTCTATGCCGAATCACTTGCCAGTATAGTGCCTTTATTAGAAAAATAATGTAGTATTATTAGTCTTTTTAGGGTTCCGTACCCAAAGGGTAAAAAGGAACCCTATTACTAAGACTTCGTTGTTTGTCTGTCTGTCTGTCTGTCTCCAGGCTGTATCTCATTAACCGTGATAGCTAGAATGCTGAAATTTTCACAAATGATGTATATCTGTTGCCGCTATAACAACAAATATTAAAAAAAAAAATTATTAAGGCTGTTGATTTACATTAATTAATTGCAAAATTGTATACTAGTAGCGCCATCTATTAGAAATAATGTGCAACTTAAGTAACTCACACTTGACCATTCCTATTGTACTTTTTTCATAGATAATGGTACGGAACCCTTCGTGCGCGAGTCCAACTCGCACTTGGCCAGTTTTTTTATTTAGTAAAATAAAGTACCTAATTTTTATTGCTTGAATGAAGTAAATATTATGGAAATAAAGCTACTTCATGGACTAAAAAAATAAAAAAATGAGTGAATAGGGGTGTTCTAAAATAGGTAAGGCACGTCAGTGTGCCCATTTGTGCATATAATATTTTGGACCCTTTCAGACATTCTTAGTTACTTATTCATACTTTTTTTTTGCAAAATTATAGAAGAAAGCTGTGTCTACCTTATGCTAGAAAATATTAATTAACTACGTAAGGTTTATTTTCGACTAGTAGGATTTTACAACCAACTTATATAAAGTACTTAAAGTGATGAATAGTTTAAAACAAAAGCTAATATTATATAAAGGCTGTCCCAAAAATGGGCCTGGATTTTTATTTATTCGTGAAATGATGAGTAACAAACGATTTTGGTTTTGAACTATGTTTTGTCGCTACGTCTTGTGCAGTATAAATTATTGATTTATTATGAAATATTAAAGAAAACATAAGAAGATTTTTCTTTTCAAGTTTTCTTTGTTAGTGACATAGATTTTGATTATTTTATCCTTTATGTAGTAAGGAGGTCATCCTTAGGTTTCTACAAGATTATGGTTGAGCTTTGGGACAACCTGTACATAATAACAAAATTATTTGTCTAAACAATTTTGTGATTGCTAAGTGCACTTGATGTTTACAAGTAATTCAAAACATGGCTGTTATAATTAAGTTAATTATTTTTATTATACGTATAAACAAAATATTTTTTAACACTTTTATTAGCAACATATCCCTATAATCCTTAAACTGTGGTGAAATATTGTGGAAAAATCATTAAAAAAAACAAATACGTTTTTCTACCTGCAACCTTTCTCTTCACAGAAATTTTCATAGATAGGGCCACCTACATTTTTGAATTTCATTTTTTTTTATGATAATGCTACCTGTTAAGACTAACTGGCAGCCATAATTTTGGCTTTTCGGGGAGAGCGATATTTTTTTTCTGAAAAACATAGGTACAAAATAAGTAGTAAGTAATACAATACCTATATCACCGAAAGCTCACTAAAATTGTGGTTATAAAAATATTTGGTTAAAACAAACTTAGGGTTAAGTCTAATAAGTCTAAAAAGCTAATACTAGTAGGTACTTTGACAGTCCCAAAGTTATAAAACATTATCTATGAAATGAACCTCAAACAAAATTCATTTTATTTTTTATTTTAATGTGTAAGACGTGTTCATAGCGCTTCGGTTTTACGACCAGCTTTTATGGCACTGTATTTTTTTAAATGATTATAAAAGAGATATTGTTTTATATTAGACTGATTACAGACAATCATAATTAAAAATAAATGCGTAAAAGATTTAATTTTGAATAAAATCTTCATTTCATCAAAATTTTAATATATTTTGCTTTGAAATTTCAAAGCGTTTAACAGAGTATGTTCAAACTAAAAATTAAATTAATAAAATTCTAAACCAATTAAAGGTTTGATTAATAAAAAAACAATACGCAAATAAACCACAAATTCTTTTCAAATTATTAAATTGAAGTTTCCAACACACTGAACACACGAAACCAATTTATGAACAAAAGGTTACCTTTCATCCGAACATTTATTGCCAACAAAGCTCCATATTTTGTAACGACAATATAGAATTAAAATCAATACAATCGTATCCTATTTTCTAGTTGAAAAGTCTCCATTCTGTCTTCAAATTGTGTCCAGTGGGCCACGAAAAGGGCGAATTGATTACGCTATCCAAAAAATATTTTTATTTATTGGTCTCCCTTTTTTTTTCAATCTAAATTCTAGCGGTCGAATGTTACCAATGCTTCCGGAATTTGTATTGGTTCCGAATAAAAAGTGGGAAATACCAAAATACCGCGAGCTTACCGTTTTTTAGGATTCCTTCGATGTTTTTGTGCGGTGCAAATTCCAGGCCGTGTGAAGGGTTTTTGACGATTTCGAAAGAGGTCTGTGGTGTCGAAAATAGAACAATCTGAGTGATACAGAAACAGGTAAAGGTTTTTTAATAAGTTTGACTGTCTGGCGTACCCAAATTATTTGTTATGTTTCAGAAACTTTTCAGGAGAAAAATGTCAGTTTTCAGCGAATAGTTGATGGACTTTTTTATCAACTGGACTATCATAGTTTATATTATTTGTATGTGAAAAGAAGCTTTTTACAACTTTGTGCACTTAGAGCACAACATTATGCTTGTGTTGCTATGGTTAAAATTAAGAAAATTATGTCCTTCTTAGGACATTGTATTGCCTTAGGATAATTACATTTATTCTAAAAATGTTTTCTTAAATGAAAAACGAATTTCAACTATTTCCCTCACTTCAAGTGAATCTTATCAGAACTTGATTAATTAAGCTTTGAAGTAATAAACCTGATGAGTGAACATTGACTAAGCAACAAAATTAATGGTTACTCTGCTTTGATGACTTTATTAGCTTTTTGAAAAAAAATCTATACAAGACAAATCTATGCAATTAAATGATTTTTTTAACCTGGTTACGACAAATCAAATAAATAAATAAATTAGTTAGAATTTCAAGGTCATTTCTTTAATAGGTAAGTGCATTTCCTCAGTTCAATTTTATGGAAATAATTATGATCAATGAAACGTTGTTCTAAAAAAATAACATACAGAACCCTAAAGGCATACTATAAAATACTTTTATTCTGCACGTAAGTGTAAACCCGTCGGTGGTCGGTTTTATTGCTGTGCGGTGTCATTCAAGCTTTTTGCATACATTTTTCGGAGTTTCCAACGCTTTTCGACGAACTACCTACGTTCCTGTGTTTACACATTCAAATGCGAATGTTGGAGATTCGGCACAATTCGGCAAAATTCGGTGCCATTCGTGTAATCTGGTTTTTTGAAGTGTGAATTGACTCTCCTTTGTTTTGGGGAAAAGTGGGAGCTGCGCAATTTAATTTAAATCTGGTCTTCTTTTTATGGGGAGTTATACGAAATTAGTGCTGCTATGTGTGTTGGTGTTTAATTTTTAAAGTAGAAACAGCTAGATTTTTTTATTTGTTTGTTTCATGTCTTTTTTTAAATTTTGTGTTCTGAATTGCATCTATTCAGAAACTATGGTTAGCCAAAAGATATAAAAAAAGGCCTGAAAGAGAAAGCTCAGACCTGCTCTCTACTCTGTCCATATTACTGAGGCTATCAAAAAATTACTCCAATTAAAATATTAGGCACACCAATAATAATTTTACCTAAAATTGAGTAAAGATAATTCCAACGCGGTTATAATTTTCTAAAATCACAACCAATCAAAAATACGGAGCTCACATTCAACCCTCAATATTGATAAAGATTAATCAGCCCATACCATAGTAAGTACAACAAAAAAAAACAGCACTTTTCTCATTTATTTCCCGAAAAAAGCCCGATACAACTTAACACCTCCACTTAACAAGTTCTAATTGCCAACACGTCCGGACACGTGATCAACATACTTAATTGCAACACTATCGACTTACGCAGGGATGAACTAGTGTGGGCGACAGGGGCCTCGCAAAACTCTTGATAATATTCAAATAGGACATTAAGAAAAGTAGGAGCGTTTATTAGAGGCACCCCGGTAGACTCTGCGCCTCGATCTCTATTGTAAACTCCTGAGTATATCGCATATAAAACATGTTCATTTACATTTCCATACACAAGTACATACAAATCATCCACATGAATTTGTGAGACAAAACATCTATAATTATGTTTATTCCAAAATTGATACGAGATGACTATTTACATAGTAAGTATCTTTTTACCCATGCGTGTTATTTTGGATTTTTTTTGGACCCGCGACAACGTGAGTTACTTTTGTTTTGCTTGCTTCATTTTATAAAGGGGCCTCAAAGATTCGACCGCTTTATGTGGGTACCACGCGTAACTCAACGCTACGTCCCTGGACCTACGGAACCCTGAACACGCTTGCCCTGAAGTTTTGATGAACGCAATCATCCGATGGAACCCAATTAACGTTTGTTTTACGTTTCAAACCCTTGCGGAGAACATGGAAATGTGTGTACTCAAATTTTGATATTGACCTTTCTGAAAAACTGGTGTAGTCTTTTACGATTTTTCAGAAGATTTTATAGGAAAAAAAACACTTATTGTGGTTCTGAAGAACTTTCTTTTTGTTAGATGTAGGTTATTAGCAATAATATATAGCAATTAAAAAAAATAGTAATAACTTGTGTTTGTATAACAGAAATACAAAAATCAGTAAAAAAAACCACATCAATAATGATAGTCAAGCGCTTGAACAAAAAAACCCTAATAATTGTATAATGAAATATGCCAATTTTTTACACAGGTATGTTGTGTTATTCTACCCTACATTTCTTCATCGGTTAACAAACTCATTCACTCAATCCATTTACATGAACAACAGACCGATAGCGCGTAAAAAATACGTTTGGGACAAGGTGTGTATTCCAAACACGTAATAGCTATGTAAACAAAATACCCAAATGGGGACATAGGTGGATTTATTTCGGCTGATCAGGGCACAAACAGGATTGCCTTTGGTTTTACGGTAAATTAAGCGACATGTACCGCCAACAGCGCAACACGTTACCACAATCTGTCAAATTTCTGCAATAGATTTACAACCTTATCAGAATACTGGTAGGTTAAGGTTAGATTGGTAAAATTTGACAGATACGGGTACCGTGACCTGCTGTTGTCTGTACGAAAATGACCTTGACCTTTTACATGAAAATTTCAAGGTCATCTCTGGCGATCTCAATATTGTTATCATTTTATCGGATGTTAGCCGGTTTTGGCAGATTTTTTTTGCGTCATTTAGATTGGACTGTCATAAGCATTAGGATAGAGAGAAGGAATAAGGTAAATTGTGATCTTGGGCGGTCACGTGTTTTTGCGCATGTAGAAAATAATATTTCATTTTTCTTTATTAAAAATCTATATACCGATGTAATGTAGACAAATAAATATTATTTATTAAAAAGCCATGGTAGAGCATTGTTTTCAAGAATGTGTAGGTATGTAGATGCTTTTCTGGATTACTTAATTGATTTGAAATTTTTTTGAAAATTAAGATGCACTTGCAGAGGAAAATTTAAGTAGTACTTTTTGATGCATGTTTTAACTTAACGTATGACGAAGACTATAATCACACCACTAATATTGTAAGCGCGATAGTGTTTTTGTTTTTTACTTTCACGAACTCACAATTCGCAAACTTTACCTCTTTATAACGCTTGACCATTTACCAGACCACGGGACCCGGATTTTTGGAAGGCAAAAAATTATAATAATTGAGTATCATCAAGTTATTTATGCTTGATCAGAATTACAAAAATGATGTTTTTCTATAATCAACCCAGTATACATTTTAAGGAAAAAATTTAAAACACTATTGAAATACACAAGCCACGTCAGACTTTTATATCAGAAATTCCCTCTCGTACTACAAAGTTATACCTCGGAGATAACCCCGCCTTAGCCCGTACGTAATACTCATTATCGTAAAACTCAGGTGCTACTCCGAATAGCCACTCGATATAAAAGTGCTTTGACAAGTCCCATATTACCCGACCAAATGGCGAGTGCACTTTGCCACTCAAAGTGAATTGAAATAATACGACTTTGCAATTTGGTGGCATTGTTGTAGTTTTTTATCGTTGCAATTTTAATTTTGAGTTACTGTTTTTGTTTTGTGAAGTGTAGAAATGTTTTATTATGATGAATTCGGTTTGAAGATGGTAAATAAAGCGCAGTAAAGTTTTTATTTTTGAGAATAAAATAGTGAAGTTGCATAAAAAACTATTTACCATCTAGAGATATAATAAAAAATGCATAATATTTTTATTATCTATGGATTCGAGCGCATTTCATAGAAACTAGAACAATACGAGCTGCTTGTAATCTTTTTTCAAAACCACCAAATCTTTCGTAAAACTTCGGCTAACTTCGAGAACCTTCGGCATAATCCGAGCTAGTATATGCTCAGCATAACGGTGCAATATTCATTACCATAAACCCAGGTGTTCAGGCTTAAGAGCCCTACGTGTGTTATTCGTATAAAATATAAGGCATGCACTTACGTTAAACTTGATGAGGTAGGTTAAACTTATGGTGGTCTTTTGTGCATAATTTGTGGGTTTGTTTGTGGTGATTTAAGGGGGCTCGTGGCTCGTGGTGGTTACAAAATAAATACTCGTAGCGTGCAACTCTGTGTGACTGCTAATTGTTTTGGGGCTAGATTAATTCTGGAAGGCTAGGCACCAGCTTACAAATAGATGAAGGGGTGTGGTAGGTACTTAATATGAAAAATAATTAGAAAAAAGTGTAGTAAGCGCCTTGGAATTCCATAATGCAAACGAGTAGGTACAGATCTGCGAGACAGTCTATTAGTTTCGGGTGATATTCGAAACCTCTGGACAGATGTTTATAAACTATTTTAAGATTGCTAATGTTAAGGAACTAGCCAATGGTTTCATTCGCGTCTCATGGAACCCACTGTGCACCTGGATAAAAAGAAGCCTAAGTATAGACTTCTACGCTGAATGGGCTTTTTTTCTTCTTTAATTTTAGAGCCTAGCTCTTGTCCNATTGTATAATGAAATATGCCAATTTTTTACACAGGTATGTTGTGTTATTCTACCCTACATTTCTTCATCGGTTAACAAACTCATTCACTCAATCCATTTACATGAACAACAGACCGATAGCGCGTAAAAAATACGTTTGGGACAAGGTGTGTATTCCAAACACGTAATAGCTATGTAAACAAAATACCCAAATGGGGACATAGGTGGATTTATTTCGGCTGATCAGGGCACAAACAGGATTGCCTTTGGTTTTACGGTAAATTAAGCGACATGTACCGCCAACAGCGCAACACGTTACCACAATCTGTCAAATTTCTGCAATAGATTTACAACCTTATCAGAATACTGGTAGGTTAAGGTTAGATTGGTAAAATTTGACAGATACGGGTACCGTGACCTGCTGTTGTCTGTACGAAAATGACCTTGACCTTTTACATGAAAATTTCAAGGTCATCTCTGGCGATCTCAATATTGTTATCATTTTATCGGATGTTAGCCGGTTTTGGCAGATTTTTTTTGCGTCATTTAGATTGGACTGTCATAAGCATTAGGATAGAGAGAAGGAATAAGGTAAATTGTGATCTTGGGCGGTCACGTGTTTTTGCGCATGTAGAAAATAATATTTCATTTTTCTTTATTAAAAATCTATATACCGATGTAATGTAGACAAATAAATATTATTTATTAAAAAGCCATGGTAGAGCATTGTTTTCAAGAATGTGTAGGTATGTAGATGCTTTTCTGGATTACTTAATTGATTTGAAATTTTTTTGAAAATTAAGATGCACTTGCAGAGGAAAATTTAAGTAGTACTTTTTGATGCATGTTTTAACTTAACGTATGACGAAGACTATAATCACACCACTAATATTGTAAGCGCGATAGTGTTTTTGTTTTTTACTTTCACGAACTCACAATTCGCAAACTTTACCTCTTTATAACGCTTGACCATTTACCAGACCACGGGACCCGGATTTTTGGAAGGCAAAAAATTATAATAATTGAGTATCATCAAGTTATTTATGCTTGATCAGAATTACAAAAATGATGTTTTTCTATAATCAACCCAGTATACATTTTAAGGAAAAAATTTAAAACACTATTGAAATACACAAGCCACGTCAGACTTTTATATCAGAAATTCCCTCTCGTACTACAAAGTTATACCTCGGAGATAACCCCGCCTTAGCCCGTACGTAATACTCATTATCGTAAAACTCAGGTGCTACTCCGAATAGCCACTCGATATAAAAGTGCTTTGACAAGTCCCATATTACCCGACCAAATGGCGAGTGCACTTTGCCACTCAAAGTGAATTGAAATAATACGACTTTGCAATTTGGTGGCATTGTTGTAGTTTTTTATCGTTGCAATTTTAATTTTGAGTTACTGTTTTTGTTTTGTGAAGTGTAGAAATGTTTTATTATGATGAATTCGGTTTGAAGATGGTAAATAAAGCGCAGTAAAGTTTTTATTTTTGAGAATAAAATAGTGAAGTTGCATAAAAAACTATTTACCATCTAGAGATATAATAAAAAATGCATAATATTTTTATTATCTATGGATTCGAGCGCATTTCATAGAAACTAGAACAATACGAGCTGCTTGTAATCTTTTTTCAAAACCACCAAATCTTTCGTAAAACTTCGGCTAACTTCGAGAACCTTCGGCATAATCCGAGCTAGTATATGCTCAGCATAACGGTGCAATATTCATTACCATAAACCCAGGTGTTCAGGCTTAAGAGCCCTACGTGTGTTATTCGTATAAAATATAAGGCATGCACTTACGTTAAACTTGATGAGGTAGGTTAAACTTATGGTGGTCTTTTGTGCATAATTTGTGGGTTTGTTTGTGGTGATTTAAGGGGGCTCGTGGCTCGTGGTGGTTACAAAATAAATACTCGTAGCGTGCAACTCTGTGTGACTGCTAATTGTTTTGGGGCTAGATTAATTCTGGAAGGCTAGGCACCAGCTTACAAATAGATGAAGGGGTGTGGTAGGTACTTAATATGAAAAATAATTAGAAAAAAGTGTAGTAAGCGCCTTGGAATTCCATAATGCAAACGAGTAGGTACAGATCTGCGAGACAGTCTATTAGTTTCGGGTGATATTCGAAACCTCTGGACAGATGTTTATAAACTATTTTAAGATTGCTAATGTTAAGGAACTAGCCAATGGTTTCATTCGCGTCTCATGGAACCCACTGTGCACCTGGATAAAAAGAAGCCTAAGTATAGACTTCTACGCTGAATGGGCTTTTTTTCTTCTTTAATTTTAGAGCCTAGCTCTTGTCCGTGCAGCTCTTTCCATTTTTGTCTATCGAGTGCCAACTTCTGAACATCCTTATACGTCACAACTTTCACCTTCTCTTTAATTTGACTGACATAGCTAAATGGGCTCAAATCAAACAATAAATATTATTTTCAAATCAGACCAGTATTTTCAGAGATAAGCACGTTCATGCAGACAAACAAACTCTTTAGCTTTATAATATTACTACAGAAAACTTTTTCAAAGTTTGGCCAGATCAGACATCAAATCCAAAAAGTCTGCCAATAATTAGAATCAAAGTAATTAAATAATAAAACTTTATTAATTTAACGCGAATTAATATAACTTTAATTAAATGCAAGTAGTTTGTTTACGCTTAAAATAATATTATTAAGTAGTTCGCTCATTATATACTGGTTCAAGTTCGTATTTATGAGAATTAGAACAAGTTTAATTAATGCTAAGTTTTAGTTTCATAGCATAAGTACGTCTCGTCTCATCTAAGGCGTAGTTATTTAAGATTTTATTTGAATTATAATTAAAAACTATCTCGAGATGCTTAACGAATGAACAGAAGAGTTACGGCCATTCCCATTAATTTCGTTGATTTGCTTACTAGAGATTTAATTTTGGCATTAGCTTCATACAAGTAATGTCAAATTCCTATCTCTAGTAACCAAATCGAAAAATAGATCGATTATTGAATTAGTTATTAAGGTTTTATGTGGTCTTGGTATGACAAATAGACCACGGTAAGAGCCATCGCACACTGCAAACTATCGGTCGCTGTCCGATGGTTGAGTTGACAGATTATTTTGAAGATAATCGCGAATTCTATCAAGCTTTAAGTCTGTCTGCTACGAGCTGAATACCTGATAATAATAATGTGCGCACTACCATTCGTCTCCATACTGATTTAAAGCCCGATTAAACTATGGGCTGATTAAAACTTTTTAGTGTGCTGGTTTCAGAATATTTTTGCAGCTATTTTTTTCCACAGAAAACTAATTGTTTTCAATAGTATTATAATAGTACTTTCTCCTTTATTGCCCTCGTAAAAAAACTAATTACACTTACAATGTACTATGAACCTTATCCTAACTGCGCACTAACATTCTGCGGTCCTATTTGAAGGTCTTTAACCTGTAGCCTATTAGATTAGCAATAAAATGATTACAGTATCAAGCAGGGTTAACCAAGGGTCGAAAGGACCCCATCTAAATAAATTCAAATGTAGTCCCTAGTTATTCGTTTTACACTTTGTAAGTGATTTATAGTGTTAAGTTAATTGTATTAACTAGTATGAATCCTTAGTGCCGGATTTTGTGAAAGCCATTTTGTATGTCTATTTATAAATTGCTGCTAAAACTGTTGGAGACCTGAATTTGTATAGCATCTGCCTAGCCTTTTCCCAACTAAGGCTTAGCTTACAGTCTTCCCAATGCAGCTGAAAACCAGTGTTTTACGTTGGTTCTCAGCTTACTTGGAGCGACTGCCCAGATAACCTCCACAACCCTGGGTTGGGCAACCCTTTGGGTGCGTCTCCATCTGGCGAATGTGCCGCGAATGCGCAGCTCGCAGGCAGCTCGCAAACGGCTCGCGAGCTGCCTGCGAGCTTCGCGTGTGCATTTTGGCGCACCAAATCATTGCCGTGACTGCACGTGTGCCGCTCGCGGGCAGCTCGCAAACGGCTCGCGAGCTGCGCATTCGCGGCACATTCGCCAGATGGAGACGCACCCTTTGGTAAAACTGGTTGTCAGGCTTACTGGTTTCTGACTACTCGTACTGCCGAAGATGTTTAAACAACAGTCGGGACCCACTTATTTATCATGCCTTCCGAAACACACAAGAACTCGTGGTGACAAGTTACCCATCCATAGATCAGCCGTGCCAAGCGTTGCGTTACCCTATGATCAATCGATTCACGCAGCTTTGACTTAGCCACGAGTTCTTCTTACCTGCCTACGTATAGATGTGTTCTTATTTTCCTTTTAGTCATAAACCTATTTCTATCCCACTCCCACTGTTGTACAGACGACAACACACCAAGTAATCACAATCTGTAAAATTTCTGCAATCGATTTTTGACCTTATCACAATAGTGGAAGGTTAATGTTCGATTGGTAAAAATTGACAGATTCGTATATGTTGTACCTGCTGTCGTCTGTACAAAGACCATCTCATACAGAGAAAGCATTCCCAGCTACTCACACCATGTTTTTTTAAACATTTTAACCGCATTATATCAGACACGTGTCGCATACTTCAGATGTGATATTTTCCTGACCCTAGGCATTTGCAACACGTGTGTAAACTAAAAGTAAACAGTGTTTTGCACGTGGCTTTGTATAGCGGGTGTTGTTATAAACTTTGCACTGCTACACTTTGATCCTGTGCTGTTTGAAGCTAATTTCGTAGGATGAATATGGAATCTATTTAGGAGTACCTAAGGGATACTTTTGCTTGTTTTTTAGGGTTCCGTACCCAAATGGGTAAAATGGGACCCTATTACTAAGACTTCGTTGTCTGTCTGTCGGTCTGTCTCCAGGCTATATTTCATAAACCGTGATAGCTAGAAAGCTGAAATTTTCACAAAGTATGTATTTTCTTTGTCGCTATAACAACAAATACTAAAAATTACAATAAACGTATAAAACCGCAAATTATGACTTTGTAATTCATATACTTGTATGAAAAACAAAGTTATAATAATAATTGGCGGTTTATAAAAATGATTGTATTTTGACTAGTTGTAGTTAGTACGGAACTTTAATTTATTTTTACTGTTCGGTGGGAGCTGCATAATAAATACCCTATGTAGTAGTACTACACTTAACTACATATCAATCCTAACCTAAAATATTATACTTGGAAAACAAGAAAAAAAATGTGTTTTTTTTCATGGAAAGAGCCAAAATATATGACATACATAAGATTATGTTTCAGCGAAGAGAAGCGGGATGCCGTCATTATAAAGTATACCGTGTACAGTTATGTAAGTAAAGGATATTACATTTTGCGGCAAAGATGAGCTTAAGACTTTAAAGTGCACTACATCATAATTTAATTTATCTTGATAAGATGTGGTGCAGCGTATATTTTCGTTGTGCAATGTGCATTCTACCATAATAATTAAGTTATTTCTTTGAAGTACATGAAATATGTAAAGTAAAAATTATTTTATGGAAATATGGGTCCTTTAAGGTTCTAAGAGTTTAGCAGAAACCGTTCTGTATCAAAATAAGTTGAAAACAAACCACCATCTAAAAGTAAGTAAGTATGAGTTTACCTGAAATTATAACTTGTAAAAAAGTTGTGAATATTGATATTACGGCTAATAGATAGGAAAAGAAGTGGGAACTACATTGTTCTGACCTATTTGTGATCAGAACAATGTAGTTTCCACTTCAAGAACAAAGCAGGAAGCAGAAGATAGGGTTAAGGGATAAGGTTTCTATGAGGGTTCTTCTTCTTCATAAAAGTGTCTTTTAGGGTAAGCAGGTGGCCTACATATTTTTTGCGCTTTTTAAAAGCTTTTATTTAACTTGCAACTTGCAATGTATGTAAATATATTTGTGTCATCTGACTGTAAGGCTGATTCTGATTTATAGGATTATTTTTTTGAAGTAGAAGTACATCTCTCAGATCAAGTTTAAAAGACCTAGTTGCCTTCTTAAACTAGTGACCTTGAAGGGCAAGAATAAGGAGCGACGGAAAAATTTACGCACTCTTTACGGCCGGACTAACACGTCTCGCTTTTTTACGAGTTTTCCGAGTTTTTCCGCCTTTTAGAACACGACCGTATAAAACTTTGAAATGTGACATCATTGTTTTGAGGAGTTTTATTCGTGTAATATTTTTTTCTTGTTTAATAAATAATGTTTTGAGTTTGAGTCTTTTTCTTCGAGTATTGCTTATATTACTTCAATTATAATTTTCATTTGACCGATCTAGTGACTTAGCTCTGAAAATGGGCCCCAAATATAAAAACATCTTCAGAATCAAATTTTTAAGTAACATAGATTTTGGGACGAATCTTACAAAAAAATAATTACTTTTTTTTCAACAATTTTAATTATAGTTTGTTATGATATCAAACTAATTTCAGGTAAGTACTATAAAAATACTGAAAATCTCTAAGGTAAAACTGAAATCCTTTACCTATTATGCTGGCCGGTAAATCTCACCGGACTTCGGACGAGCATAAAACCGTTGAAATAAACCCCATTAAATATCCGGTTTCATCCACCTGAAAAGCTAAACAAACAAACCTTAGGATTTTTATTGTAATAAAAGTAAAAAAACTGTAAATAGCCAGTGAATGAGACCAGGATTCTTATAGACTAGGGCTAGCGAGAAAACTTTGGTAATCTGAGATTTTACGATTTCTGATTTTGGATATCAAGTTTGAATATAAATGACTAGCCGTTTTCCCGCGGTTTCACTCGCATCCCGTGGGAATTACTGCCCGTACCCAGATAAAATAAATATAGCCTATGTCACTCGTGGATAATGTAGCTTTCGAATGGTGAAAGAATTTTTAAAATCGGTCCAGTAGTTTTTGAGCCTTTTCATTACAACCAAACAAACAAACAAACAAAGTTTTCCTCTTTATAATATTAGTATAGACATTTGCCAGTTACACAGTTTTAGGTCTCAATCCATCGTCACGTTAAACGTTTTAACATTAGTAATTGTCATTTGGTTTTTCAATTTATTTATGTGTTACATAATCCATATACTGAGGAAGGCTACATGCTACTCTTTATCTGGATGCATGACGCAGTTTCATCTGCGACCCAAGTACTTTAAAAAAAACTTTTTACAAAAAAACAAGTTTTCTTTATTTTACGCTTTTCAGTTTTCGTGTCTAAAACTATAATAACATTAATACCCATACCCACCCACAGTGACAGTCGGTCCCGTAATAGTATCATCGACGTAAAAAGCGTACGAAATTTGAAGAGTTCTCTCAATTTATCCAGGATCCCATCATCAGATCCTGGTCTCCTTACCATGGGACCACACTGACATCGTACTCTTTCAAACACAAAAACAATTTCTCAAATCGGTCTATAACTGCCGGAGATATGGATTAACATACATAAAAAAAAAATACGGTCGAATTGAGAACCTCCTTATTTTCGGGAAGTCGGTTAAAAAGCACTTAGATAAGAACACCAAGATCCTCAACAAAACTTAATTTCAGAACTTATACTACTAAATAGCCTAAATGCCTGTCAGCCCTAAATGGGTGTAAAATATTTACTACCTGCAATATTTCAGGATTCTCTATACCTAATTAAATTAATGAGCTTTATAGTTCATTATAAATTCAAGGAAGAATTTAATTTAGTAGACGTGGCTTTTAAAACGTAAAACGAATTCCTTTTTAGTGTTTCGCAAAATGGTATATTAAAATTCTTATACCATTAACTGTACCTTTGATTACACTAGAATAAAGAAAATGGAAGAGGGTGACGACATGATACACCTACGAACATAAATTCAAAAAGAAAAGACACAGAATTCGCACTAATATTTTAAATACGAAAAGACTCTGTCTGTCTGTCTATTTCTCCAGGTTTCACACCAATACTATTGAAGCGATTTAAAAGAAACTTAGTTCGCAGATAGCCTAAAGCCTGAAAAGGACATAGATTATATTTTTATCCGAATGCGGGAAGTAGCTCTCTCGGATACGAACAACTGGAATTTTCATATAAAAACAACGGAAAGAAAAACAATATACATATGTCGCAAAGAGCTCGTGGCTAAGGTAAAGCCGCGCGGATCGATCGATCATAAGGTTAAGCAACGCTTGGCGCGGTCGGTCCGTGGATAGGACTATCTTGTCATTACGAGTTCTTCCGTGTTTCGGAAGACACGATAAATTGGTGTGTCCCGGCTGTCATTTGATCATCTTTGACAGTCGTTACAGGTAGTGAGAAACGAGAAAGTCTGACTACAAGTCTTACCAATGGGTATCGGGTTGCCAGGGTAACTGGGTTGTGGATGTCAGATAGGCAGTCGCTCCATGTAAAACACTGGTTCTCAGCTGCATCCGGTTAGACTGGAAGCCGACCCCAACATAGTTGGGAAAAGGCTAGGCAGATGATGATATGTCGCAACATTTATTTATCAAAGCAAATGAGTACCTCAATAAGTTCAATTAACTAATGATGCTGCATCTTATCACAAACCCCTGCCGTCGGCACTTATTTAAATAAGTATTTAATTAATTGCAACACTTAACAGGCACTTTGCTTTAATTACACAATATTGGTTAATCGATCAGCATTGTTTTCTTGCCTTTGTTTTTACCGAATGAAAAAAAATGAGTTATATTAAGTGGAAAAGGTGTTGGGTTAATCGAGATGTAATTAGTAATAATAATTACCTACCTATGTTATGTATGTTACAAATAATAAGTTAAATATTTTTGTAGAAAAAGAAGGAAGGTCCAATGAAGATATAGTCCCTTTAAACTATTCTGACAAGGCTGAAATTAAAACGGAATTGGAGAACTTTCAACCAAAAATACCTAGACTGATTAAGATAAAAAATCTCACATGGACAAATAGGTTTTTCCGGGCGGGTTCAGTAGTTTCCACATATAGCGGTTGTAGTACCAAGTAAAACACAATACCATATTCAGAAACTCCAGCCCCATATGTCAGTAACAATAGACTTTATCAATATTCTGACTCGGTAACTGCCTAAGCAGAACGTTAGGGATCGATACGGAAACTTTTCTCATCGGATCGCGTCTCGATTTGATTCCCACAAGATTACTATTCGGTTCCGCAGATAACTACGAAATAGTACGTATTTACTTTGTATTTGAGATAGTGAGAATGTTGAATGATATTGACTTGTTTTTTTTTAGTTTTCAGAAGAATACAGGATTTCTTATCTATAAGAAAACAGTGTGGTGATATTTTTGGCATAAACTTGTGTTTCCAAATCTTAAAGGATTTTGTATATAAAAATAGCTTCTGAAGGTATTTTATTGTCTGCTTTTGTAAAAAATAGAAAAAAAAAACTTTAGTTGACTTCTAAAAGAATAGTCAAAATTGAAAATGTTGTTACTGTACAATCATATTGAAAAGTTGCAAAAAACGTGACGCAGCCTACCGGCTAAAAAAGCCATTCAATTAAAGAGCTAGCTGTTTGATTGAACTGAAATGTCAACCAGTTGGCTACTATATTCCCTCAAAATATTAAATTCTTAAAGTGCTGTGCTAAATTCGTTAATTACTATTATATTAAACCAAAGTTAACTTTCAAACAATTAGTAGAGTTTAAAACTATATTACTAGTTCTTAATTACTAACAATTCGTTGCACTTTAAAAACTCATTAGTATCTAATTCTAATTAGAATCAGACACGTCTAAAATTTAATCTGAATAAACCTTTGAGAAAGTTAAGACGAGGAGTCTTGTCCATGCACTTTGAAATGTTAAATCTGGTATGCAAAATATGGTTGTAGAACTTGGATAAATAATCAAAGTTTACCTAATTGGTATTAACTTAGAGTTGAATTTCGCTTGAATGTGAGAGGCTATATTATTGTTTCATTTGTAGAAATTAGAAGGCAATTTAGGTTTGACCTGTTTGAGTGTCATTGGATTTTAAGTACGGGCGCCTGATTCATTAAAAGAGGAACTTAATAAAGATGTAAATAATCTTAAAACTAAATTAAAATCTTCAAATTATTGGCTAAATATTGAAACCTAACTCAATTTTTAAGGACTGCTCAAACATTACTGGATAAATTATAATTTATACTTAAATATTTGCCCAGTCAAAAACTAGACTGAAATATTGGACTATTGGACTACAAAAAAGATGATACAGCAAATGAAAAAGCGGTGCTAAGGAATTGGTACTTTTCCCTTTCAGTCGACACTTAAGCAGTTTTCTTTGAGTGTCAATGAAGAATTTCCTAATTGGTACATTGGCAGAAGTTTTAACGAGGTGAACGGTGATATTTTATTCGTAAATTGCTGAATACTTTGTAATGAAGTGCTTGCTAAATTAATTATAGAACTTCTACTTTTATTTTTATGGAAAAATATTGCAATTGAAATATGTATTACCTAATTAGCATAAATTAACTTGCTTAATTTGGGATAGCAAATAATAATAAAGTTATTATTGCCTTTAAGTATGTAGTTTGTAATGTAGGTAAAAAGTGATCTTCAGGAAGCTAAGTAAGCTTACTGGGTGTGGACCATAAAATCTTATTGGACCATAAAATTACTTTATATACCTACAGGAGTGTGTTACAAGCATTGTTAGAGCCAATATATTTCCTAATTTTTTATCTGCAAGTTGGTAAGTACATCATATTGCTTGCTGGTATCATCATTACAGCATATTTTCTTCGTCCACACTTTTCTGGCTGACGTCATCTCACAGGTTAAACTTTTTCAGCCATCGTCTTCATTTACACTTTCGATCTTTAGTTATAACTAGCCGTTTTCCCGCGGTTTCACTCGAGTCCCGTAAGAAATACTGCCCGTGGCATATATCCTATAGTACTCGTGGATAATGTAGCTTTCGAATGGCGAAAGAATTTTTAAAATCGGTTCATTACTTCCAGAGATTACCACCTACAAACAAACTACAAACAATTCTACCTCTTTATAATATTAGTATAGATTTATGTTTAAAACTACATATCTACTGAAACCAAATACTATAAGTTACTCAACTCCTAGTTTCTTAACACCCAGCGATAGAAACAAAAGAAACACACGTTCCATTCTAGTGAGACTTCAACAATTCAGTGTGAGTTACATGATAGAGGTTCTATTGTAACCGTTTGATGCATCCCTATTGTAAGACCCAACAATGGCGGTCTAATACGATTCGCGTCGAGTGTTTGTCTTTTTAGCACCTGATTACTGATTCAATGGTGATGTTTGGATAGGTCATGAAGACCTGGTATCTATAAGTTAGAAGTGGGCTTTAGAAGATAGTAATGATTATAAAGATAAAAGATAAAAGGGTTTTAGAAACTTTCACAAAGCAGCCTGGAGTTGGAAGTTGGTGATTGATACACCCGTGCATCGGAGAGCACGTTAATGTCGGTCCTGCGCCTGATCTCTCACCGGTCGTGTTGGATTGCCGTCCCATCGGGTTATGAGAGTGAGATAATAGGGAGTGCACCTGTGTCAGCGCAAATGCTTGTGCACTATAATATGTCCTGCGCAGCTGGCTGATCTCCTTACATGAGAACAGCCGCCGTAGCCGATAATCGGCTAGGACGCCATCATCAAAAGACTAACGGCCTGTTTTGCAGGTTCCAAATAATGTTTTAGATAACTATCTGAGAGATAGTCTTATAGTGATAGAAATGTTTTTAATTTTGACAATTAGGCATGATCTGTTAGATAGCTACCTAGAAGTTTATCTGGAACCTGTGAAACTGGCGTCTGTAATCCCTACTAATATGTATTACTAGCTTCTGCCCGCGACTTCGTACGCGGATCATGTCGCTTATGCCAGCGACAACGGGGTCGTCAAAATCAAAGATCTGAAGCATCTGATGTCGTATTCTAAGAGCCCGGTAGCGACTGAATA
>NWSH02000437.1:11444410-11463813 GCA_002382865.2 Heliothis virescens | reverse complement strand
GCCAAGTCATATCTTGTACCTATAAATACATATTTGGATTTTGTATAGAACTTGGGACTCATTTAGATCTCCGTTCTTTTTGCGGTGAAGCCCACAACCAGCAATAGGTTTTGTATTGAACTTGGCTTTCCTTTTTTTACATTTATGTTTTTGGTGGGTAATAATCTACGGAATTCCACTAACAAACTGACCTGATAATCAAATGTAAATCAGAGATAGTGAATTAGTTGGCACTAATGTGATGTGGAGCTGAACAGCTTGTTTGCTATAAGTTACGGGTTAGTATAATGTAAGCAAGGGGACTGACTATTCCGTCTTGATTTTTCTCCTCTTTGATAATCAAGAGGAAAGACGTGTGAAAGATGTGGCTACAAAAAATGATACTTTTGACATGAAGTCAGATAGTGTCGCGCCGGCACTAAATAATAAATTGGCATAAGGACAGAGAAGTATTGATTCTAATGATGATTATTTCTCCTTTTTAGTTCTGAGTCATTAGAAGCACATCAATCTGTCAAATTTCTTCAATAGATTCTCAACCTTATCACAATAGCGGAAGGTTAATGTTCGGTTGGTAAAATTTGAAAAATTCGGGTAGGTTGACCTGCTGTCTGTATATTCCCACAGATTGGAACATGCTTATTACTGCTTTTTCTAAGTTCTCTTTCATTCTGAGCACGATAGTCAGGCATATCCTTCTTTTTAAAAACACTTAAACATTCTTATCATGATGTAGGTCCATAAACCCTACTTCTCAATCTATTCATCTCATTTCAAATATTCAATTCCACATTGTTCAAAAACCAAAATTCTAAGAAAGCAACGCATGCAGCGCTGAAATAGCTTCTAACTCTATTACAAAATAGTTTCCATTCTAGCCATTTCATTTCTGTAAAATATATAAGAAACCAATTGTCTTGGAACACTCGGTCTAACCAATTGCTTATCTGGAGTTGCCAGACTGGCCTCACTCCAAATAGATTCTTCGTGGACGTAAAGTAGACTTTTCTATAACCTAAGTTGTGGGCTACATACGGTGGTGAAGTTTGACTAGCTTCAACTTAACCAGTTGCAAAGGCGTGGTTCCAGGATAAAAAATGTATTATTCTAACTTGCCCATCTTCAAGCTAAGCAAATACCTTTCGATGGTTTCTTCATATTGTAACAATACAATTTTGACTACGATATTCCGTCGCATTCATTTCGGAAAATGGATCTCGTGATCTCATTCCTTTACAAAATTTAAGTTAAGGCATGCATAATTTTGAGTACGGACTAGATGGCATCTCCACTATGTGTGATGCGTATTATTGTGCTCTCTTCTACATTGTTGTAGGTACACAAAAAGTTAAACACCCATTTTTGCCACAATCCATTACCATAAAAATCAGTAAACACCATCGCAACATTTTCTAAGATGACCACAACATTTTATCCCCCATTCTATCAACCCATGAATCACTTTATGAAAATTGCATCGTAACATTTTAGTGATGTAAAAAACATTCATTTCGTACATTCTGATCCATTCATGTAATATGACGTCATATTTCATGTTTTACGAGCCTCGCTCTCGAGTTTGGTAGCACTTTACCGTTCAGTAGTTCCCGACAGCCGTCAACTTTCTAACTACTGAAGTGTTGTACATCTTTGTGATTTGGTGGAAGTTTTGGTGTAAGGGGTATTTCTAGCTGATAGCTGAGCTTCATGTTTTCAAGGAGTATTGCTGCTGATAGCAATATGATATTAGTTCTTAATGCATCGACTTGGTTTTGGCTTAGGAGATTAATATTTTTTGTAGTTTTCTATGGTTTTCAAATCTACGCTGGTCATCTATGTTTTAATACTACTACCAGACGGAATATTCTTCACCGCACAAAAAGTTGACCAGTGCTATATTTGACCATGTGTTCGGTAAATTCCGCAAATATTTGGACAACACAACATTTATTAAACTTCCCACACAAATACCTCCGATATTGGGTAGTACGCAAATCAACAGACTAACCCTACGTTAGAAACAGATAAAAATATTCCTTCCCGCTCCGTTTATCGAGATCCCAATAAAACTTTCGTTTCTAAATCCGTTGCTCAATTGGGCGCGACGTGGAATGGTTGAAACTATGCTATGTATGTTTTTGTTCCTTATAAGGCTTATTGTTCTTATAGGTGAAGAACAAGTCCTGTCAGGTTAAGCACGTTATCATGACCAAAAAAGCTGTCAGGCTGGTTTGGTTTATCCGATGCAGGTGGCCTATTTATGCTTTAACGAAATTCACCACGTGGTTAGTTTCATTATACCTAGCTTTTGTAATCACGCTAGTCGGTACATTATCTTGTGGTCCGGAATAAGGTCTATTTAATTTTAATGATGATGATGATGATGGCGTCCTAGCCGATTATCGGCCATGGCGGCTGTTCTCATATAAGGAGATCAGCCAGCTGCGCAGGACATATTATAGTGCACAAGCATTTGCGCAGACACAGGTGCACTCCCTATTCCTTCACTCTCATAANAGAGGAAAGACGTGTGAAAGATGTGGCTACAAAAAATGATACTTTTGACATGAAGTCAGATAGTGTCGCGCCGGCACTAAATAATAAATTGGCATAAGGACAGAGAAGTATTGATTCTAATGATGATTATTTCTCCTTTTTAGTTCTGAGTCATTAGAAGCACATCAATCTGTCAAATTTCTTCAATAGATTCTCAACCTTATCACAATAGCGGAAGGTTAATGTTCGGTTGGTAAAATTTGAAAAATTCGGGTAGGTTGACCTGCTGTCTGTATATTCCCACAGATTGGAACATGCTTATTACTGCTTTTTCTAAGTTCTCTTTCATTCTGAGCACGATAGTCAGGCATATCCTTCTTTTTAAAAACACTTAAACATTCTTATCATGATGTAGGTCCATAAACCCTACTTCTCAATCTATTCATCTCATTTCAAATATTCAATTCCACATTGTTCAAAAACCAAAATTCTAAGAAAGCAACGCATGCAGCGCTGAAATAGCTTCTAACTCTATTACAAAATAGTTTCCATTCTAGCCATTTCATTTCTGTAAAATATATAAGAAACCAATTGTCTTGGAACACTCGGTCTAACCAATTGCTTATCTGGAGTTGCCAGACTGGCCTCACTCCAAATAGATTCTTCGTGGACGTAAAGTAGACTTTTCTATAACCTAAGTTGTGGGCTACATACGGTGGTGAAGTTTGACTAGCTTCAACTTAACCAGTTGCAAAGGCGTGGTTCCAGGATAAAAAATGTATTATTCTAACTTGCCCATCTTCAAGCTAAGCAAATACCTTTCGATGGTTTCTTCATATTGTAACAATACAATTTTGACTACGATATTCCGTCGCATTCATTTCGGAAAATGGATCTCGTGATCTCATTCCTTTACAAAATTTAAGTTAAGGCATGCATAATTTTGAGTACGGACTAGATGGCATCTCCACTATGTGTGATGCGTATTATTGTGCTCTCTTCTACATTGTTGTAGGTACACAAAAAGTTAAACACCCATTTTTGCCACAATCCATTACCATAAAAATCAGTAAACACCATCGCAACATTTTCTAAGATGACCACAACATTTTATCCCCCATTCTATCAACCCATGAATCACTTTATGAAAATTGCATCGTAACATTTTAGTGATGTAAAAAACATTCATTTCGTACATTCTGATCCATTCATGTAATATGACGTCATATTTCATGTTTTACGAGCCTCGCTCTCGAGTTTGGTAGCACTTTACCGTTCAGTAGTTCCCGACAGCCGTCAACTTTCTAACTACTGAAGTGTTGTACATCTTTGTGATTTGGTGGAAGTTTTGGTGTAAGGGGTATTTCTAGCTGATAGCTGAGCTTCATGTTTTCAAGGAGTATTGCTGCTGATAGCAATATGATATTAGTTCTTAATGCATCGACTTGGTTTTGGCTTAGGAGATTAATATTTTTTGTAGTTTTCTATGGTTTTCAAATCTACGCTGGTCATCTATGTTTTAATACTACTACCAGACGGAATATTCTTCACCGCACAAAAAGTTGACCAGTGCTATATTTGACCATGTGTTCGGTAAATTCCGCAAATATTTGGACAACACAACATTTATTAAACTTCCCACACAAATACCTCCGATATTGGGTAGTACGCAAATCAACAGACTAACCCTACGTTAGAAACAGATAAAAATATTCCTTCCCGCTCCGTTTATCGAGATCCCAATAAAACTTTCGTTTCTAAATCCGTTGCTCAATTGGGCGCGACGTGGAATGGTTGAAACTATGCTATGTATGTTTTTGTTCCTTATAAGGCTTATTGTTCTTATAGGTGAAGAACAAGTCCTGTCAGGTTAAGCACGTTATCATGACCAAAAAAGCTGTCAGGCTGGTTTGGTTTATCCGATGCAGGTGGCCTATTTATGCTTTAACGAAATTCACCACGTGGTTAGTTTCATTATACCTAGCTTTTGTAATCACGCTAGTCGGTACATTATCTTGTGGTCCGGAATAAGGTCTATTTAATTTTAATGATGATGATGATGATGGCGTCCTAGCCGATTATCGGCCATGGCGGCTGTTCTCATATAAGGAGATCAGCCAGCTGCGCAGGACATATTATAGTGCACAAGCATTTGCGCAGACACAGGTGCACTCCCTATTCCTTCACTCTCATAAGTAATTAATTTTAATAAGCTTATGGTCAAGGTCGTCAAAACAGCCCTATAGATATGAACGTTTATCGTTGTGGCATGTTATACATGTCAGTCACTATTTTTCCGTAAAGTAAAATATGTGACAATGTTCAAGCAATGACCAAATTTAAATAAAGTCCCCATGAAAACTTTACTCCCATCAAACAAAACGAACGCCAATCCTTCTACCCATAAGTTACCCTTAGAAAATTAAATTTAGGAAGAATAGCCCAATCCCAAAGCGGGAATGGTTCCGCGTAAAAGTTATACGTCATTTTTATGTGCGGTTACGTTGAATGTAACCAAATATTTGTATTGTGGTCGTATCGCATATTTTAAGGATTTATACCGCACCTTTTTCTATTAGGGATGAGTGTGGTCGTAAATATTGTTGCGGAATTACACCGGCTTAAATGTGGAGTTTTGTTTTTTAGTTCTAGTTGTAAAAGGATTAAGGTTTGTACTGGTTTGGATGTTTTTAATTTTTGAAATAAGCTAATGAAAATTGTATTTGTACTATGAAATGCATTAATCCTTACTTAAACAGTAAAAAAAACTGCAGTGCTTTTAAGCGCGTTTTCACACTGGTAGATTAAATTTTATTGCGAGAAAAATCTGTCGCTCGATTATAACATTATTTTTGTATCAGCGGTGTACGCGACAACGCCTGCACTAACCTAGTGTTGCCGCGTGGAAAATCCGCTAGTGTGATAAATGTGAATAAAACTAGTAAGGTTTTTAAATATAAATCGTATAGATAGTTTATTGACCCACAAACCCCGCAATATGTCACTCAACAACCACTCTAAACAAAACCGCAGCTGCATCACCGAATACATGCATATAGCGTAAAATTTTAGTAAAACATAATTTACTTTGATACGTCAGCTCTGTTTTTAAGCGGTTAATAATAAATTATATTTATTATCTAGCAAAATGCTTGAAATCATAATTTTTACATGGCAAACATAAACATTATTAAACGACAAGGGGCCGGTGTTTCCTAACTGAATATCTTGATAAACACCGAACACAGAACTCAAGGATCATAATCTCATATAAAGCACATAGAATCAATAATAATTAAGCTATGTAAATTCAAAAGTTTACTGACAAAATCTAAACCTGTAAAATCAGCCCAGTCCATGCCTAATGCAGTGAGTGCACATTTTCCCAGTTTTGAGGGCTTTAGGGTCTGTACACATAACTGTGATGCGATGCCGTATCGCAGAAATCTGCGAGCTCGCGTGACGCATCGCAGGAACTTGCGAACCGATTCTGCGATGCTAGGTCGTCACTTGATGAAAAACTTCTCTATATTCTCTGCCGCACAAAATCGTATCGCAACAATTCGTGTCGCAACTTTCTGCGTTGCGAATTCGCATCGCAGTTTTGTGTACATACAAGCCCTTAGTCCAGTAGTGGACGTTTTTAGGCTGTAACGACTATGGCTATTTAGCTGTGAAGCATATTGTATTTTGATTTACCTCAAATTCCCTCAATGTTTGAGGGAATTTGAGGTAAATCAAACAACTAGCTATTTCAGAAAGCAAATCACCAAATTACAATTTCATCCTCCAAACTGTACCACAAATCTAGACAAAAGTAGGCAACCACGTAATATCGTGACAGGTACAAATAACACAACCTAGTGAGAAATGTTTTCATCTATTTGCGGGAACGAGACGAGGGTACGGATGTCGAAACGTTTGTTAAATGTATTTACTCAAAATTAACAAAGAGGTGTTCTATTTAGTTTAGAGAGGAATTTCCTTGTTAGTTTTTGCTGTTGGAGGTAATTGGTAGAAATAATATTGGAATTCTTCTTTTTCCTAGTCATTGAGCTGCAGGCTATATCACCTGACAAGCCTCTAATGTGGAATTGGCAACTACTGCTAATGAGAAGCATCCAGACATGCTTTCCCAGGCACGGGGGCGTGCCACCGTCACCTTCAGACTCCGTGCTAGTTTATGAAAGATTCAAAAATTCACAAAGCCGTTTAGGCACGACCCACGAATCGAACCCCGTGCATGATGTCACGCTTGATACCACTGCAATCAACGAGGCGATTGTTTTGGAATTAAAAGCGTTGAACGCCATGAAGCCAAGCATCATGCAAGTAGTAGAATAGACTTCATAACTTGTACCATATTAGAATTTTTCTCCTATGATTTATTTGAAATAAATGAACGAATGGCCATTCCATTTCCACCTATTTAATTAATTTAGAATGCTCTCCGTATATATTTTACGTTAAAGGAATTGGAATGTAAAACAAATTCCAGAATGCTGTGAAAGAAGATTCTAGAACAAGGGCTTATTCATTGTTGTGGTACGGAGTGTGTGATGCGGAGGAATGAGGATCATGTTGTGAGGAAGGTTTTGAGCATGAATGTGGATGAATATTGTGGAAGGGGATGACCAATGGTAGGTAGCTTGTATGAAAGTCGATATGACTAGATATTACTTGTGAGATGACGGCAGATAGAAGAAGAAAACATGCTGCGCCGACACCAAACAAATTGGAATAAGGTTAGAAAAATGATGAAGGGCTAGTTCTTTGTTCGTTTAATCCTAACTCACCCTGTATTCGAACTATCTTTCAACGAGTTGTTAGTCTAAATTCAAAAACCATTTTCAAATCCAATTTGTAATAGTCCTAACTACAAATAATATTTATCTTTTCCAATAGCTTTTCTTAAGTTAACATTTCAAATAGCTTTTAGTGGTCGAACTATTATTTTCATTTTTCTTTGTCTACGTTAGATAAGATAACTAACTGGAAACGCAATTGCTGTCCTTTACTCTCAGTCATGGGTGTGTGAAGTTTATGCTTGTGTTTGAGAATCTGGTCGTACACGTAAGTGATGATGTGATCTAAGATGCATGGCAAAATCAAAGCTGCGCGGATCGGTTGATTGTAAAGCAATGTTCATCGGGGTCCGTCCTTGGATGGGTTCTTCCGTGTTTCGGAAGGCCTGATTCATTGACGGCCGGCTGTCATTAGACCATCTTTGGTAGTCGCTACGGGTAGTTAGAAGCCAGAAAGTCTGTCAACCAGTCTTACCAAAGGATGTCGAGTTGCCCAGGTCAGTAGTTAAGCTCCATGTAAAACACTGGTACTCAGCTGCATCTGGTTAGACTGGAAGCTGACCCTAACATAGTTGGGAAAAGGCTAGACAGATGATGCCATTTCTCTGAAGACTTTTTCACATTAAGATTGCTACTAATAGCGATTCCGATTGATGGAATATAAAATGCTCTAAGTTGTCTACCTTTGAGATATTAAAAAGACATTAATTTACGTCAATGTCAGCCTAAGCGAAGTAGTTATCAATTCCCGGGAGTTTGGAACTTCCATTGTCTGTAATTTGCATACATATGGAAAAATAATTCAATCTGAAATGTAATTAGTGTGAGGTTTTCTCTATTTTGTGACATAGGTGGACTAGTAGCTGATTGGTTAAAATATCTAGGGACAATAGTAGTTTGAATAAAACTAGACCATAAAAAAAACAATTAGTAGAGTAGAATACCATCTCTAAAAATTTAAACAAAAATAATATGAACGTTTGAGATTTCTTTTTAAATTGAAGCCCAATGTAAAAAAATCCTCATAATTCTATTCTATTACTTAATTGTTCTCAAAAAGTATATAAACAATCTAGGGTTAGAAAGGTACTTTAGACCTTTTTATTTGCTTTGTTGTCTGCAGGCTACGTGGAATTTCTTAACCCTTGCAGCGCTCCGTGTCACTCAGCTGCCATTCTTAGTTTATTACAATTAAGGGGTTCACGAACTTACTGCAGATCCAAAATTCCTTAATTTTTTTTTAGTAAATAAGAAGCTAAAGGAATAGAGGGCAATGACATTTAAAACAAATGAAGGCTGGCAGGATGGAAGGTTCTAGAAAAATCTATTGCATGTATGCAATGTTGCCCACGATAAAGAATCGATTTAAACTGAAATATTCTGTTTTCTCGTAAAATATTTGACATATTATCGTGAAGTTTTTCACCAATGCCACCAATGTATCCTATAATATACTAATCGAACTTTATCATCGTAAGGACAAAGTATGTACAAAATTTAGACGTCATAATTCCAAGTTTTCTTATAAATAAAGACTAGGTATTTCGCATAATTTTAAATATCAAATTACTCCACAAAATTAGCATCACTACCCCCAGACACAAAGACACATAAGTACCTACATACTAACATATCTTATGAATTTAAATAACATTCACATAATACTTGCACGAACAAATTCTCCAATATTCCATTCGTTACATGGGATAAGTCATGCAAACTTATAATTGGCTAAGTTTAACAACTTGAATGTGCGGTGAGGTATTAAGTAACAATAAAAGCTGGGATTCGTTATAGAAATGTAATGTGTAAGAAACTTTGTGAATTATGTTTTATACTGCACGGGAATTTTACGAGTACTTGGCCTGTTTTTGGAATAATAAAGTGGGTTTTTTGACAATGCAGCTTTTTAGGGTTTGATGAACAGCTTTTTTATATATTTTTATTTCTAAAAATGTACAATAATATGGGAGAAATTCATAAATAGGGTGGTCTAGATAATACTTAGAGCCAATCAGAGAAGAGAGAGATTTTAAACCAACCAGAAACGATATTGCCGACCATTTCCTTCTGTACATGGTGCGAGACCACCGATCACACTGGTATGTAGATGTTTGTGTGCACACTGATATGATAGAAAATACATAAATAAATACATAGCCTCACCATCTCGTATTAAATGGCAAGCCCGTTTGCAGAGCAGATTTGTTTTCAAGGCTGCGCCACTGTTAGATAAAATCTCAACGTATTTTCTAAAATAAAATATTATTATCTAAACTTTCTAACTACAAATTCCAAATCACCTGCATTACTTGTTATAGCAGATGTTAAGAGACAGAGTGACCACTTGCTTTCGAGTTTACCATCTGTTGTATAGCAATAAAAAAACCCACACCAGCTGACAAATGCTTGCTTTGACTTGTGGGGAAACCCTTGTGTTTGGGTCAGGTAGTTATAGAAATGCAATTCTTGGAAACTAGTAAAAAAAATAATACCTAAATAATAATGGCGTCCTAGCCGATTGCCGGCCACAGCGGCCGTTCTCATATAAGGAGATCAACCAGCTGCGCAGGACATATTATAGTGCACAAGCATTTGCGCAGACACAGGTGCACTCCCTATTCCTTCACTCTCATAGCCCGATGGGACGGAAAGTCCTAATAATATTTATGTCATAAATGCTGAAGTAACACTATCTGTGTGTTATATGGAACACGGGCACAGAGATAGGAATTGCCTTGGAGATGGACAAAAGCTAATTTTTATCGGGATGTAGGAAGCGAGATAAAAATAATTATAAATACCCAATGCCAATTCGGTTTTGTTGTTTTATAATCTATCTAAGCAGGTGTTCTGTTTTATTCTTGCTGTTACCGTTACGTCACATTTGGAAGAAAACTAATCTATTAGCAAAATATTACCTTAACTAACAATGAAATTACCCAATGAATATTTCTTAAAAACTTGCAAAATCTAGCAACTACTTATTAATTACCAACCATTTCGCTGTAAAGCAGCTGCCTTACTCTGTTATCTGTCTAAGCACTTNATCTAGGGTTAGAAAGGTACTTTAGACCTTTTTATTTGCTTTGTTGTCTGCAGGCTACGTGGAATTTCTTAACCCTTGCAGCGCTCCGTGTCACTCAGCTGCCATTCTTAGTTTATTACAATTAAGGGGTTCACGAACTTACTGCAGATCCAAAATTCCTTAATTTTTTTTTAGTAAATAAGAAGCTAAAGGAATAGAGGGCAATGACATTTAAAACAAATGAAGGCTGGCAGGATGGAAGGTTCTAGAAAAATCTATTGCATGTATGCAATGTTGCCCACGATAAAGAATCGATTTAAACTGAAATATTCTGTTTTCTCGTAAAATATTTGACATATTATCGTGAAGTTTTTCACCAATGCCACCAATGTATCCTATAATATACTAATCGAACTTTATCATCGTAAGGACAAAGTATGTACAAAATTTAGACGTCATAATTCCAAGTTTTCTTATAAATAAAGACTAGGTATTTCGCATAATTTTAAATATCAAATTACTCCACAAAATTAGCATCACTACCCCCAGACACAAAGACACATAAGTACCTACATACTAACATATCTTATGAATTTAAATAACATTCACATAATACTTGCACGAACAAATTCTCCAATATTCCATTCGTTACATGGGATAAGTCATGCAAACTTATAATTGGCTAAGTTTAACAACTTGAATGTGCGGTGAGGTATTAAGTAACAATAAAAGCTGGGATTCGTTATAGAAATGTAATGTGTAAGAAACTTTGTGAATTATGTTTTATACTGCACGGGAATTTTACGAGTACTTGGCCTGTTTTTGGAATAATAAAGTGGGTTTTTTGACAATGCAGCTTTTTAGGGTTTGATGAACAGCTTTTTTATATATTTTTATTTCTAAAAATGTACAATAATATGGGAGAAATTCATAAATAGGGTGGTCTAGATAATACTTAGAGCCAATCAGAGAAGAGAGAGATTTTAAACCAACCAGAAACGATATTGCCGACCATTTCCTTCTGTACATGGTGCGAGACCACCGATCACACTGGTATGTAGATGTTTGTGTGCACACTGATATGATAGAAAATACATAAATAAATACATAGCCTCACCATCTCGTATTAAATGGCAAGCCCGTTTGCAGAGCAGATTTGTTTTCAAGGCTGCGCCACTGTTAGATAAAATCTCAACGTATTTTCTAAAATAAAATATTATTATCTAAACTTTCTAACTACAAATTCCAAATCACCTGCATTACTTGTTATAGCAGATGTTAAGAGACAGAGTGACCACTTGCTTTCGAGTTTACCATCTGTTGTATAGCAATAAAAAAACCCACACCAGCTGACAAATGCTTGCTTTGACTTGTGGGGAAACCCTTGTGTTTGGGTCAGGTAGTTATAGAAATGCAATTCTTGGAAACTAGTAAAAAAAATAATACCTAAATAATAATGGCGTCCTAGCCGATTGCCGGCCACAGCGGCCGTTCTCATATAAGGAGATCAACCAGCTGCGCAGGACATATTATAGTGCACAAGCATTTGCGCAGACACAGGTGCACTCCCTATTCCTTCACTCTCATAGCCCGATGGGACGGAAAGTCCTAATAATATTTATGTCATAAATGCTGAAGTAACACTATCTGTGTGTTATATGGAACACGGGCACAGAGATAGGAATTGCCTTGGAGATGGACAAAAGCTAATTTTTATCGGGATGTAGGAAGCGAGATAAAAATAATTATAAATACCCAATGCCAATTCGGTTTTGTTGTTTTATAATCTATCTAAGCAGGTGTTCTGTTTTATTCTTGCTGTTACCGTTACGTCACATTTGGAAGAAAACTAATCTATTAGCAAAATATTACCTTAACTAACAATGAAATTACCCAATGAATATTTCTTAAAAACTTGCAAAATCTAGCAACTACTTATTAATTACCAACCATTTCGCTGTAAAGCAGCTGCCTTACTCTGTTATCTGTCTAAGCACTTTACCAACTTTTACACAAAAAAAAACTTCAAAGGAACCATAAAAAAAACTACGAACTTTTTTCTAGAAAACTGTCATAAATTACCACCTGTCTAACATTATAATCCCATGCCCTTTGTTCTGTACTCCATTGTTAAACTCAACCTTATGTCTTAAATTTAAGGTTGAAATTTGTAAAGCAGGGTGCAGGTGATTAGCTTATTGCTATATTATTATTATACACACCTGAGAGAAATGCAGTATACCATTCAGTCAGTGTTGGAACGCCGAGCGAATAAGTTGTGTCCGAAACAAATAAGTCGAGGTACAGTTGAGTACTAAAGTGTTGTGTTATTGGATTTAAAGCCATTGTGGGCCCTGGGATCTTTTGTATCAGGTTGGTGTTTCATTTATTGATAGAGTATATATTTCCGTTCTTTTGATGGAGTTGTTTTTCACACGACAATGTCAGCCTTTTAATTATAAACACGAAAGTATCAAAGACAAAATAATTCATTTCAGTGAGGCATGAAAGCGCTTTGAAGTCAAGAGAATAACTTAATATGTAGTTAAGTTTCAGTAAAAGAAAATAAATAATCAACCAATCTGAATTAAATAAAGTACATAATAAATAATATTTATTTCATCTTTGTCCAATAAATATGTTCGTTGATCGAAACCTAGTATAGTCCCTTCAGGGTTAAGCTAAAATTATAGGTGAAAATATAAAACTAATCTTCCAGTTTTCAGCCATAAATTTAACATTTAAAAATATTACATTCCAAATTGTAAATGAAATTCAATTCAAAATGAACTTCTACAAAATATATCCGAGATTTCCCTAGAGCTGCGCCCGCGCCTGCACCGTCAAATCAGCTGTATGAGAGTACAGCCTTCAACATATCAACCTACCACAATCTGTCAAATTTCTTCAAGAGATTTTCAACCTTATCACAATAGTAGAAGATTAATGTTCGATTGGCCAAATTTGACAGATTGAGGTAGATTGCATAGAATGCCCAGCTGGCGTCTGTCTATAATGCACTTGACGCGCTCATATAAAAATACCACGAGTGTAACTTAATACGAGCAGCAAGGTTGAAACTTGATTTAGGGTTATATAACCTGTAGAATGCATATGGTAGATAGTTTCTATTTTTTTGTTGAAGAAGAGTGCAATGTGCAAATATAAAGAGCTTTATGATATGGAAATGTTATTGTTTAAAAAAGGAATAAAACGACACGTAATTTAAATATTCGGGAAACTTGTAGCTAAGAAGATAGATGGGTTCAAATTTCAAAACCACCACGGGGCTTTTACAAGTTTGGTTTGGTTTAAGTTTAAAATAAGTGGGTCAAACTTATTTTTGTCTCGTTAAATTTTTTTTTAGTTATTCAACAAGTTTACAACACAGTAGCAAAAAAATCTGATTTATTTAGGTTTAAAAAGTTGAAATATTTCAACCAAAAATATTTTACATAAATCTTTTAAATCTCCATAGTTTCTCCTTACCTACGTCTTGTGCTTAATAATGTTCTTAGATTTGAGTACTACAGTGATTTAATACAATAATATTTTTAGCCTCCTTAAAATCTATTGTCTCATAAAATTCCTAAAACTATTGAGCTATTTTAGCAGAAAAGTGTAAACGAGAGACTTGTAGTTACTAATTCCTGGAACGACTGTGTTTATGACCACCCGTATTACTGAGGTCTAATCACATCAGATTATCGGCGTATTTGTAGGAATCGATATATACCCCAATTCTCCTCATTGGATTAGGATAATCCTATTCACACTATTGTGTTCCTCACTACGGATTACGGCTTATCCCTTTGATAATCATGCGTATTATTTGGAGTAATAAACTTGGTAATAAACCTTTGTCATCATCAGCTCTACATTGTTTCACTGCAGAGTATAAACCTCTTCTTATACAAAGAAGGAATGAGCCATAATCACCACGCTCGCTGGTGTATTGGCCATTTCAGACTTTAAAGTCGAGGTTTCCTCGAGGTTTTTTCCATCACCTTTACTCAGTCACTGGTGTCCAAAACATACCTAGAAAGTCCATGTTACTTCGTTAAGTTATATGAATCTGATTAAGATTCTTACTGTGGTAGTCGTACCTACTTGAGATGCAAGTGTCTTAGCCACAAAACGACTAAAATATATCTTAGACAACCCACAAACCGCAAACTTTTAGTCGGCCAATAGTAAAGATCCTAATATGACAGACTCACTGACCTGCTAAAGCTGACCTAACTACAGTTAAGAATAATAATAAATGCCAGCTTCATGTTTATCAGCAAGTTCCATGATAATTCTTCTTCAAACTAAAATGTCGGCCAGCTATCGGCGGATAGTTACGATCTAGCTGGCCGACAGTCTAGTCTGCAATCTGCGGCTCTCAAAGAGACTAAAAATATCCGTATTTGTCTTATCACAAAGACAATTGAAAGGATTCTAAAACCAGCTTTCGCAGTCATAAATTCAGTTCGCTTGTCTGTTACTTGGTATAACAAATTGGTTACTGATAAAGTGTGGGGAAGTTAGCTTTTGAGAGCTCACGACAGCAACGCCATCTGGGATAGTTTTGGTAAATAATGACGTACAAATATCTAGTTCGATTTGAGCAAATCCATAATTATTTCGAATGTAAAGTGAACAATATTACTTTCAAAGGAATTTACTGTATAAAAACTTTTCATAGAATATCATCATAAAAACTGGGTTTAACTAGTAATAAACCAATTTTAAAAATTGTTTTACTGGTAGAAGCTACATTATTCGTAAGTGCTATATGCTATATTTTATCTGGGGATGGGCAGTATTTCCCACAGGGTTATTTACAAAAATTATTCTATTTAAAAGAGGGAAACTAAAAAGCATCAAAAAATTCCCGATAGATAGATAGATCTAATTCAAAAACTCATTCAACGGATTCGCAAAATTAATGAGAAAATTCTAACATATCAAAGGTCGTATCGGTCATAAAGGACTTAAGAGTAATAAAAGATCTTCAGTGAATAATTAACACCTATAAAAATACTAAACTGTAGGCAAAATTGTACCACGATTTATATAAATAATGGCCGTCTACAAAGCTCTCAAACATTTTCTTTCCATAACAATCTGCCAAGTATGTCAAACTCATGTTTTTGTTACAAAAGGACAGTCGCGTGAACAATTACTTGTTATTAAACCAATGTGGTGTTATTACTAGATATATAAACTATGAACGACATGGTACCTTCGAGATCATTGTTCATCATGTTGATTTTTCTATGAGCTATAGATAAAACAATGGAAAAAATACCATAATTGTGTCGCGGAATGTCCGCTCGATTGTAATAAAAGAATAACGTATTTAGCTATCTTACTGGCTTTCATTGGGAAATAGGTATTTATTATTCAACTTTTACAAAGTTAATACTCTCATTAGCTTTTCTTAAAAGCAATATGTTCATGGATTTTTCAACACTTCAACTCTAACAAAAACCTGTCTGGCTGTCATTCAATATGTAATTACCAAAAGCTAGTCGTTACCACAAAAACTGCAATTCCAATTACATTCATTACCGAATACACTTAACGATGATGCGGCATATCACTTTAATTACAAATCTTTTTGTTACACGCAATAACGTCAATTCTAATGGCGTGATTAGAGGCTAATCGATAAATAATTGTTTGCCATTATCCCAAAAATAAAAGCAATACTGCGCAATTCCTGTAACAAAACGTGCGCAATTAATGTCATCATTTTATCGTTACAGATCCAGAATGGAAGCAATAATGTCAGGGAACGCGACAAAAGAAAATATAATGCAGCCAACGACACTTCAAGAGGCAATAAACATTATTAAATTCCTGAAGACGACACATAAACAAGAAGTTCTGAGGCTGAAGGAAGCATATACGAAACAAGCTGATGTTATAAAGAAATTGGAATCGAATAGGAAAAAGGAATTGGAATTCCTATCGGGTGAATTGCAAAAATACGAAGTAAATTTAGCTCTAAGAACAGAATCCGTTACAAAACAACTCGCACAGAAGGATCTTATAATACAGAAACAAGCGGAAAAAATTGAAGAACTAAGTAAACAGTTGAAAGTGAATGAATTTAACGTCAGTATACCAGAAATCAATATAATGGTGGATTCCAATTCTGACTCAGGTGTTGCATTAGAGAATGAAGACTGTAAAGCTGAAGAAACTAAACCTGATCCAAAAACAACTAGAAAATGTAGTCGAAGATTTGGAGACACAATAAGTTTTCTCCGAAGGGTCGACTTTTCTCCAATAAAATACAAACCATCTAATCGCGAAGGTGCTAAAAAGAAGGATGATAAGAAGAACAAATTACAGGTCCCGACTCCAGATAATAGGATTTTCAATCGTCAGAATAGTAATGATAAATCTCCTAGTGATGATGAAAGGCCTATCACCGATGAATCTATATTCTCTGATAGTGGTGTAGAGCCTGTGGTCTTGAGATCAAACAAAGTGAACGATAGTATGAACAATCATTTCTCTGATGATGGAAGTGAGGACACCAGTGAAGAAATCTTCGACAGAGTGATGACTAGAAGCAGCATCAGGAGATCCGTTAAAGCTAATCCTAAATACAAGAAAATCAATAGAAGTAAATCAAAGCTTTTAGAACAAGTCAAAGTAAATATAATCGATTGAAATGTTTGTATTGTTACTAATATGTGCAATCCTGATGTATCAATGTGAAATTATTAAAGGCTGTTTATTTATAATAATTATTTGTTTCATTTTAATTCCAAAACGTTAACCTTTATCCTAAAGTAATGATATAAATTTTAAGGTCTTCATTTATCAGTTTATTAATATTATAAGTACATACAAAAGTAACACAGTCCGCCTATCTGTCTGTCGCGCTTACATCAAAACTACTGAACCGATTTGTATGTTTGTTGCACAAATTGTGTTTTGCCTTAGAATCGACATAGGCTACTTATTATGTCAGTCGTAAATATATTATTCCAGTTGGGATTTTCGTGTGAAACCACGTAAAATAGATAGTCAGTTCATTAATTGATTTTGTCCAATCAAACCAAGCCATTTTTATTGAAGAGTGTCAGTACAATAAAAATTCATCCCTAACTTTACCCTACCTAAAAATAAATTGGAATAAAAGGGACTCATTATTGGATATATTGGAGAAATGCATACAAATCTGTACGGAAATAAACCTATGTAAAGGTCGAGGATGGGTAGAAAATAAATTATACCAGAATAAGTTACTCATGAATATATCGAGGGCCGAATGCTACTTTATTGATTTGCTATATAGGTCACTCGACCTATTTAAGTGTAAGTAAAATCGTGACATCCATTTTAGTATTGGTATTTAATTTGTTTAACTTTACTATTTTATATTGTGACCGAAATATCAAATTGAGCTTTTGTAAAAAGTGTATTAGTATACCAACTTAGGTAAGTACTTAGAATGTACGGACAACAGCAGGTCACGGTACCCGAATCTGTCAAATTTTACCAATCAATCATTAACCTACTTCTATTGTAATAAGGTTGAAAATCTAGTGCAGAAAAAAAAACTGTACAGTGAAAGAACGGGTCGTAATTGAAGTAAGACAAGAAGGCGATATTATTCAGTATGTTTAGCAATCTATACATAAAATAAAGACGAAGTTAACTAGCTTCTGCCAGTAGTTTCACCGGCATCCCGAGAGAACCACTTACCGGACCCAGACAAAATTAGTAGTAACCTATGTGCTACTCTGATATCATAAGCTATATTTCTCTCAAGTTTCATCAAATTCTATCCAGTTTTTTTTGCGCGAAAGAGTAACGAATATACATACGTTCACACATACGAACATCCTCACAAACATTCGCATTTATAATATTTGTAGGACATGATAACACTTTCCCTGTATAGGCTATACTGAAGTATAAACAAACTTACAAAAGTTAGATTTAAATACACTTAAAATAACTTCAAGCGATATTAAAAGCATATTTTAAAACTTTAATACCAACCCTGTAGCTTATTATAAGTGTGTAATATTGTCAAGTGCAGCAATTTCTTGCAACTTCCACCGACAGTTTCACTTCTGTAACGACTAGAGATTGCAAACCGGGCCCGGCCGGGCCGGGCCCGGCCGGGCCCGGTGCCTTTTTAGGTACCCACCGGGCCCGGCCAATCTTACCGGGCCCGGTCACCGGACCCGGTAAGTAAACCATAGCGCTATATATCTAATTATAGGTAAGTTGTAATGATACTTTTAGCACTATAAGCTGCGTTATTAGTTTCTTATTTTAATACTATGTTTTCATATAGACACTATAAATAGTAAAGAGAAAGACCTGCTTGTTTAAACTTATAAAAATTAATAATTGCTGATGCTGCTTATCCGTCCATAAGTAAAAGTAATCAATGTTGAATTAAGTGTGATTTTGAGACTTGAGTGAGACTGATTATTGTGGTAATTGTTCATAAGCCAGTTTGAAATAAATATTAATCTTGAAACATTGTCTTTTTCCATTAACATATAAAAAAAATCATTAAAAACTTTGAAGTTTTCATCGTTAACACAACCCGGCCGGGCCCGGCGGACCCGGCCGGGTTGGCGACGAATGCCACCGGGCCCGGCCGGGTTGAGAGTCATACCGGGTTGCAATCTCTAGTAACGACAGAGTATCATGCAAGATAGATCTAGACACGCGGCAGCGTGTCAAGCCAAGTTCAAGCAAAGACTGGCTGGCAAGCGCCACGTGTATATTTACACGAACCATTTGGTGCCACTTTTTACCCCTCCATAACTCAAAACCTATTGAACATAAACACTTGAAACTACGTGTGTTTCATTATGTCCATAAGGACACCTAGAAGCCCAAATTTCATGAAGCTAGCTCAAACGGTTATAAAGATATGAAGGTCCAAAAGTCGTAAAATTCCCACTGACTGACTGACTTATAGTACCTAAACCTAACCTACTTCCAGATAACCTAGAAATATGAAATTTGGAACCTAGCTCGGTAATTGTGTGTAAGCGTAGGAAAAAATCTGAAAATAGAAAAAAGTTAAAAAATAGGGGGGG
>NWSH02000437.1:11421071-11433265 GCA_002382865.2 Heliothis virescens | reverse complement strand
ACTCTATTACATGTAAATTATTCAAGTCACCATTCAACACAATTATGATACATGTCGATAATAAAATCGATAAATCGCAAAAAAGTGCGTCTCTAGTAAATTGGCTACTGATTTATGATACACGTGCCGCGGGCGGCGGCGCGCCTTTGATAAGAGCCGCCAGCGCGCGGTGCGGGCTGTCGGCATATCCTCAAAGTTAAAAACACAATAACCGCCACACTAATAAATCAAATACCACAGAAATCGGTGTTGTCGCTTTTTTAAAATTTGCCTGGTTTGGGGGAAAATGTAGCACATTTGAGGCAAAAAATAGGTTTTTCAAAATTCATTATTATTGTTGCTATGATGAATCTTTAAAGTTTTGTATTTTATTTCGTGTCGTGATTGCCTAACCTAAATTACCCTTATGAGTCTGACGGGGTAATGATAACATATTGTATAGCTAATACTTGGACGGGACGTAGTACGCAGAGTTGCATCACAGATATTCCGATACACGGCATATCGCTTGAATTGTTAGTTAGGATCTATTTGATATGAGTTTACCTACACTTGCTTTACATCATACTAGATTCTGCATGCGGTTTCACCCGCGTTTATAATATTAGAGGATCTATATTAACACGTCCTTGCCTACTTATTGCCTATTCTTTTGGATTATGAATAATAATTTAGTTATTTATTTAACTTTATGTAACATGAAACATGTACAAAGGCGGACTTAATGCTATAGGCATTCTTTCCAGTCAACCTTAAGGTGATCTGTCTGAAAATATAAATGAATCCATGAAAATGCAGCAGCATAATTTTTGTTAAGGTGTTTAAGGTCGGGTTGCTATATTTAACTTGTAACTATAACCTCATCTTAACCAACCGCAAATTCCCGCCCATTGGTCACACAGCTTTGAAATCACCAGTTTGACCAGCGGGCAGCAATATCACGGCTGGTTATGATCCTTAGACCTGAAGCGAGTTATCATCCAGCCTAAGATTAAGGGCATTCAAGGATTCAAGGGGATTAAAGGTATTTAACTGCAGATTGGGCTTCCATCTAGAACATTGTGGAATGCATTTTTTTGTTTTTTTTCTAGCCTTTAATGTTCCACGGCTAGGCAAAGGCCTCTCCATCTTGCTTCCACACTTCCCGATCCTTCTCCCGAGTTAAATGCAAATCTTGTACAGTCAACATTTTTTTTTGTTATTTTACTTACATGTTTAGCAAGTCACGTCAACTGTGCTATGTCCTGTTCTGATGATGATCACGTCTCGACCTCGGCGTGTAAACTGCGACGTACTGGAGACAAAGGCTCACGAGCAATTGCCCTCCAACCAACTCGGTTGGTACAAGTGATAACTTGCAGCGATTGCTTATTAAAAATTAAGTAGTGTTACTAAAAAAAAGTCTTGATTAGAATGACACTTCTTTTCTTTGAAAGAAAGGCGTTTTTGGTGGGAAATAATTAAATGACTCTGAGTGCAGCGTGAGGGAGTGTCAGACTTTTAAATGACTAAAACTCACCTTGTTCTTTCTGGAGCCCTTTGTGTACCGACAAGACTCTTTCGAACAATCACGCAGGCTAAAAAAGAAGCCTTATTACTTTTTATAAGTGATATATTTCTTTCTTAGGATTTATTTTTTGAGTTATTTCCTATAGTAGAAAATCAAATTAAGGAGTATAAAAAACGACCGCGGAGGACCAAATGACCAAGCAGCTTTCAAATAACTTATGAGACCAATTCACGTAGGATGGTAGAAAACGCTGAATAGTTTGTAATTAACACTGTTCGGACATAAATCGCTACTGCTTATTTCTTGGATCACAATTCAATTGTACGTGAATCCGCCCACGCCCCTGACGGTCAAAGGAGACTTCTACTAGAAACGCTTCTTAATATTTTCTCAGGAAATAAACGTTATTCGTACTTTCTGTGGTTGCTCCGTATTTTCATTGTATGCTTAAAGAGCTTTGTTTAAGATATATTTAGTATCCATTATCGCTTTTCGAAGTGGAGTCGTAAATGGGGTTTCAACAAAAGACAATATTTCTTGAACTTTTAGTAAATTATTCCTCTACCTATGTGGGCACGTAAAGCCGGCGTCCCCGCATGGTTCTCAGCAGCAGTAGTTGCTACCATTCCACGTCTGAGGCCGTCATGCGGCTTTGAGCAAACTCGGACACTGGAGGGAGAGAGTGCATAAAGCTTGTTACTTGCTGGTTAGATTTGAAACTAGGCAATCCAATATATTTTATAGACAGTTTCACAGGTTCCAAGTAAAGTTCTAGGTAGTTATCTAACAGATAGTGCCATAGCAATATATGCTGTAAGTATCTCGAATAAGAGGGATTCTATTTGCATGCCATAAGTATACATCGTTATGATATAAAAATAACCCTAAAAGCACTTATTCATTCCGAGTATTCAAGGTGATACGCTCCGTTTCAGTAACTTAATATACATGTCGATCATCACCTCTTTTGCTGTCATTTGCCAAAAATAGATGAGCCCTTCTTAGATCGTGCTTCTCATCAAAAATCCGAAAGATATTCGTCATTTCAACATGTTGTGTGCGTTTTTATTATGTCCCTATTTTCTTACAGGGATGGGACATAACACGGAACAGTGATGTCCCCTGAGGGTGACCCTTGTCACTTTGATTTTTTATTTGTTCCTGCTCTCAGGCTTGCTCCGTTGGCGTAATGTCATATTAAATGAGTCTCAAATATCGTTCGTGTTTGTGTTTTGGATATTTTTGATGAAACAGTCTGGTTGAGTAACAAATGTATTTGCAGATGAGGACCGATATTTTTCTTTTTTTAGAGGTCAGCCGATTAAATTTTAAGCACTTATTGTTGTGGTCGTGCTGGCTAGATAGACGTCATGACGATCTTCAGGTTTTGGAAAATACATTAAATTAAAATTTCTGACTATGTTTGTTCATCTTTCTAGTTCCAGTTAGATAATGTTTATGGATTTTTTAATACTGTTCAAATTGAACTCCAAACAATTAGTTTAAAATCTGGTCCACAAAAAACTGCAGTGCCCGAATAAAAATTCAACGACAACTGGCACAGAAATTGCATCAGTGATTTGTACCAATACATTGAAGTGCTCGCAGCTGGTTGGCCGTCTATCACAAACATGACGGCTGATGGACAGCCAATACGGGTGATGAACTGACGCACCAAGCTTGGTCACAGAACTTGTTTTTTATTTGTGGGAAATCAACTAATGAAAGGGTCATTTGTAGCAGTATAGGAGTGGGTGTAGGAAGGGAGTGTAAGACTTTTCCTGACTAAACTGACTGTTTTTTTTGGAGCCCTTTGTGTACCTATACCGCAGTAACTCTTTTGAAAAATCAGCAAGTCACTGACCTAGGATGTACTTTTTGGATGAATACTTATCACACTATAACACCTCAAGTATGGGTTAAGACTCTTTCACACAACCTTTTTGTAACAACTTTTATGAAAATGAAATGAATTTAGATACCGCAGTTGATTATGCAATCTATCTGCAGGTATTCTAACTAAAAACTCTACTAAATTCTATTTTTTTTTTTTTGTAAAAATAGACAGCACAAGGCACTTAATTCTTGATCATGAGTCCATTAGCAAATTTTATCCAATTAAAATCCTTTACATTGTCACAAATCGTCAGAATTTTAAACCCTGGACAAAAAGCATCCAGGATATTGTAGCAACAAGGTACAGGTGACGTAGTCTCCACAATGGACGATCGTTAGGAGTCGCCGGTTCGCCAGCAATTTGCGCCAAAGCGGATTCTTTTAACAAACGCCCTATTGAAATACGACGACGATTTAAAATTAAATTCTGAAGGAGTTTGTCTAGGGAATCGTTATTTTGCCAGACTGTAATATTAAAATATTGACTTAGGTATTTTAGTACTTTTTTCGTAAGTTGCTATCTGTATATTTCCAAGAGTGCTTAGTTTTGTACACATTAATGGTTCCTATTCTTTTTAGGATTCCGTACCCAAAGAGTGGAACGGGACCATATTACTGAGCCTCCGCTGTCTGTCTGTCTCCAGGCTGTATCTCATAAACCGTGGTAGCTAAGAAGCTGAAATTTTCACAAATGATATATTTCCGTCACCGCTATACAGAACCCGTTTTCTGGTTTCTATTTTCCATTTTTTAAATTTCTATTTTCTATTTTCTTGTTACGTTTTAAGAGACCAAGAAAAAACGTCATTCAAACGTACTGTTTCCATATCTGGGTTATAGAAAAAGTAATATAAAATTTTTTTCTTCAAAGTCAGTAACATGAATAAAACAGATAACTACTTATGAGAACAATTTCATGGTATAAATAATTCCTGTACAGAAAATTCGCTTGGTCAGTGACGAATGTAGCACGGTACTCCCTCGGGATATTCAGGGGCACGATTCGATTCCAGAATAAAAGTCCTACGTATACAGTTCCTTGGACCAATGATTTGGTCATAAAAATTGTTTTTTTTCAAGTCACCATAAGTAAATTAATAATCTGTATCGTATCATTGTAACACTTCAAACCTATTTTAAAACTACCCACATTAGTTTTGTCATAAATATTGTTCGGGTGTTAAACCTACCTCAATATTTTTACAATGGTAAATGTCAAGCAACTGCTTGAAAAAATATGTAGCATTATTTATAATCTAACTAATAATAACCTACAGTGGTACATTACAAACAGATAATCTGAATAAAAAGTTAAAAAACGTCATGTAAGTACTTACTTAAATAATCACACAAATTCAATTATTAAAAACAATATGCGATCGTAACATAAATATAAGTTTTAGTAAAAGCAAATTAGCCCCAGCGATTATCATAATAAACTAAATGTACTGTCATATTAGTATAGAATTTTCAATTAGCTAACAATAAACATTTCAGTACTATTGATATCAAATCCCAAAGGATTATGAACTAATTAATATTGCATTCCAGGTTTGTTGCTCGATGGCAGTAAAAACATCGGCCGAAACAGCTATAATTACAAATAATGAAACTATAAATTCTACTATCATGTCTGGGAAGTTGCACTCTATGAAAGTATTAAGAAATATCGCAAAAAAGTTCGTTCAAGCCCGCATTTTTCTCAAGCTGAAGAAGAAGATTATGAATCCATTTGATATGATACCATGTCATGGGTTTTGCAGCAAGAAATTGATAGCTCCGTCAATCTCAATACCGACAGCTCCTATAGTCAGTAACTATGCCTACCATCAAAATCTCAGCTGTCCTTTACCTGTGAGCCAATGGAATCCTATGAACACACCTATATTTACTATCCAACCTTTGCCGATAATTATACCAGCACCGAGTACAATATTTGCGACACAAGCTTGCCCTTTTGGCGGGACTATAGTTCAGCCTGTTATAGCCCCTATAGTGTCACCAGTATATGTACCAGGCAATGTCACAGATGTTCCTAATTATTTAAGTGAATGCAATGTTTCTACAGAACAAATAGATGCTGGAACTGTTAATGAACAGTCATTTTATACGCCAGAGGAAACTACAAATGAACCAGTTCAAAGTGCAATACTAGGCAGTGAATTAGAAAAAGAATATATTTTGAATGTTAAAACTGCATCAGATCCTATAGAAGTATATTTAAAATTGCCAAAGGAATTGTTTCCTACAGCCAGAATGTTAGCAGTAGATCCGAATCCTATTATAGATGAGTTTTGTAAGCTGCCGAATTTGCAGCGGCACGCACCTTGGATTTTAGACCTGGAGTTTGGTATCCCGAGGACTCTTATAACACGTCCCTTGCCTACTTATAATGTCAAATTTAATAGCATACACTGTAAGAATACTCCGGATGCCATACACCCAGGATTCGAGAGCTGTACTCCTGATTTTAAAAGGGCTATGCTGTTTTACTATGATTGTGTGATATCAGCATGGTATAGAGGATTTATAATGATTACTTCTGATAGGTCGGTGGAACATTTTCAATCGTGGTTGTTAGTCCCAATGCAAATTTTAGGGATGTGCTGGCCTTAACGCATGCTGCATGAAACTAATACGATTGTTTAATTGTAAATAGCTGAATGATTTTATATTTATATGAATGCCCCAAATTGTACATTGTTTTGAATTTTTGATCAGATTTGCTTTAATTTAATCTTATAAATAAATGTATTATAATCGTCTACACAGGTTTTATTGTTTTCTTTTTGTTACCGTTGCAATCAGTTCCATAATAGTGGCAGGTAACTCTTTTGCTTGCCGCTAACTCATCTTTTACCCCCGTTTATCAATCCGGTAAATCCTTAAAACTATAAAAGGTCACGTCGAGATTTTTAATTTAAAGCCAGAGCAATCCCATTACCTTCTGCCTCCCAAAGTTGATTGTAGGGTGTTCCAACCGCATTTTCTCATCAAAATCTGACCCAAATTTGAGGTTCCTAATGACCCTGCGGAAGAGCTCACCGTTCTGAGTTTCAATTCAGGGCTCTTTATTTATTGGCATAGACTTAGTTTGAAAATTCTTTGTGGTAATTTGATTTTAGAAAATTATTTAGTAATTTTGTAAGGGAATAAGAATTTTAGGATCTGACCTGCTTTGAAGATGAGTGATGGGCAGTCTTTGGTAACTTGTAAATTGGGTTACATGAAGAAAGGAAAAAAAATTAAATGGCTTTAAGTTAAAAGTAGGCCATTTCACTTAATTAGTAGGCCAGGTCACTTATTGAATAGTAAAGAAAAAGTGTGATAATTTTACTTGCACCTAAAAAAAGAAATGAAACGAAGATTTACAAAAAATATATTTTAATAATTATTAACAATAATATTATTATGAAACAATCAACGTCATCATAAACTATCATTTAATAAAATCGCAATAGTTAACCAAACAAACAAACAAACATCATTGAAGTGACGATATTTTACTAAATGCAGTATAACAATGCGCGATTTGGTAATATTCACATTCATCCCCTTTGTATATAACAAGTTAATTAATATCAATTTACAACATATATTAATAAAAACTATTAATAAGTACAAAAGTATTATAAAAAGTATGTTACAATCAGCTGACGATGCTATAAACAAAATAATTAATTTATTTACAGATAATAAGATTTCTATCTTGCTTCATCGAGAAATTATATTTATCAATTAAATAACTAAGCACCAATTTGTTCATAATTGTTACTTTAAAAGTAAACAATTTTATTTTGACTTATTACAATCTTTTTGATGGCTCAATCATCATTCTAATTATTAAAAAATCTGCAAACCTATCAAGGAATGATATTTACAAAACACGCGATATCTTTGCTAACTGTAAGCAAGTCAATAATACTGTATTAATAATACAAACTTAATTAAAACGGCAAGATACATACGCAAATATATTTACAATACGTTTGAGCATACAGAATTACCTTGGAATGTATAAACTAAACTAGTTTAGATAAAAATGATCTTAAAATAGGTTGTATTTACAAAGAATTGTATCAAGTGCATAAGGCCAAGTTGTATATTGACCCTGATCTTACTATAACTGTAAATAATTAAGAACTTTATTATATTAAGTCCTTTAGTTTGACTAAAAAGCTGAATTGCGTAGGCTTTTAGCTTTTAAAGTACTAAACTGTCGAGCACGTAAGCCATTTCGGCTGCAGGTCAAATACGTTTACCGATCCAATTTGCATATACCTCTGCACGTTTCGACGAAAATTCCTGTAGATTTGGTTTTATTTCTAGTCAAATTTTCATAATGGGGGTACGATTGGCATGTTGATTTATAGCAATAATACCAGGGCCGTCTTTTCTACTTATTATTTTTGCTATAATAAGATCAGCATCAACTATACTTTGCTTAAGTTCTACAGCCTCAAAGCAGTCATCAGGGCGTTTATTGTGAAGCTTAAAAATATCACCATTATGAAGCTCCGGTACCGGTTGATGCATAATCTCGCCATCGCGAGTTCTGCAAGCTCCTGGCGAGATATTCCTAACTAAACGCCTCAGAAAACGTTGAATCCAATCAACATTTTTGAAGGTAACTTATGCTGCACTTGTAACAAATTCGTTTCGTGTCTCTATTTCATTGTTTTTCACTTTGTCACTGAACTTATTATACACTATTTCTTCGACACGTCCTAAGAGTTGACTGTTTGCAAAATCCAAGGAACGAATTTTGATATCCTGGTGCAAACTCCGGGTAGATTCGCTTCGCCGCATCCGATGCCCCAGCTGATGATACCAGCTAAGAAATACCGCTGATCTTTTCCTTTGACCTGAAAAAATATGAAATAAGATTGAATAACAAGAAAAAAAATATTTATGTATTAGAGAAGTTACCAAAAAAGTAGTAAGTATCTAATAGTACAAGACAAGAATGCAAGAAGAACTTTAATTAAGAAGAAGTCGGAACATTAGGTACATCATTTAAAAACAATGACTTGACTAAACAGTTAAAGGGTCCTCTACTTAACTCCTGCTGATGAAAATTATTTCAAACAAAACTTTAAGAAAGAAAGAAAATATTTTGTAGAGCCTCTACTACGTTAAGGACTTCAAAACTCAAAAATTTACCAAGAAAGTGACAATTACGTTCTTGTTTCTAAGTCTATACAATAACGTGTTTGGCAAAGATTTGGAAAGACCAAAACTTTTGCGAAGATTTTGTATAATGAGTTTCCAAAACTCCAATAAAACTATTTCTTGGAACCTGTAATGTTATTCATGAAAGTTTCGAGTGTGCAAGATTTGTTATACTTATGAAGCTTAACTTGTTACTTTAATAGTTCGCAATTTGCACTATGATAGTCTAAACAAAAGTATCTTTAGTAAAATGAAGGGGTATTGTAATTGTTAAGAGAGTTGATAAACAAGTAACTTTGTGGTTTGAATGCGTTTCTGATGCGACTATATTAATTGCGAGCAATATTAAAAAAAAAACAATTAGCATTCGTCGTCCAATGTCCACAGTATCAAGCGGCTTCTAGCAATATGCTTAGTATTTCTTTCGTACGATTTCTCAGGTGCAATGGGCCACGTTCATTTCTATTTTGGGTTCTAAGTTGGGGGTTAATCGCGACTCCATCTATGGCAAGTCTCGGGCAAGTATGGTGAATCCTTCTCCATATGAGAATAGGCCTACGGCCTATGCCCTTCAGTGGAAAAGAGGCTGATGATAATTACCTGCAAAGGTCCTCCAGAGTCTCCTTGACAGGAGTCATGACCTCCCCGCTCATGTCCTGCGCACAGGAAGATGTCTGGTATGAACTCCTGTCTCCCAGCCCTCAGGAACATCGACTTACATCGCTCATTTGATACAATGGGTACTTGCACCTGAACAAAAGAAGATTAGTGCTGTTAATTAAACGTGCTGTAAATTCAGACATCATGATATTTTTCTCCATTCGAATTCACTGAAGACAATGTTATAAAATCAAAAAAAGGGAAGTCGATTTAAGTCTCAAGTCATCGATGCAAGCTTATAAGACTGATGCCCGGAATCAACATTGTAAGCTAACTTAAAGCTTAACAGTTAGTTAACTTATTGAAAATTGACAAAAACGCCAATAAAATGTTTCATTCTAAAAATTAAAAGTAGTGTTTGTCGTGTTTTAAGTTAATGAACTAGTCAAACCTCTTGAAGAACCGACGGCAACACACCACCTTCAGACAGCCTCCCCCAGCCAGTGACCGTAGCATTCTCCCCCACTAAGAGGTCATCAGTAGCCGGGAGACATATAGGGGATATATGAGGAGCAAACTGCACTGGCGCCTCCAACTTCACCAGAGCCAGGTCGTACTCGTAAGTGTAGTAGTTATATTTAGGATGAACAGCCTTCCTGGCCACTCCACTCTCTACGAATGGATATTCTTCTGATACGGATGAGAAGTCATATTCACCCACTCGGATCCTTATCTGCGATGTTAGAAGGCTGGAAAGTAGAGATTAATTTGGTTAGTGGACATTAGAAGATACATTGGAGTTTTTTAGTTTAAAATCTAGAAAAGATCAGGCTATTGGGGCTTTTTGGGAAAATAATTGAGGTCTTGATACATAGAAGTCGTGAGCTTACTAGTTTTTGACCAGCAAAATTATTAAAAGGATCTTGAATCAAAAGAGATTTCATATTAGATAAGTAGTACTTTCGTCCTGAATCAGAATTCACCTTTTTCAATAGGTAAGAATCTCAGACAGTTCCTAAATGTGCCAGAAAACATCAAGTCTAAGTTACAGTCTAGCTCGACCGTCTATTGTATGTGGGAGCCATTAAAACTCGCTCAACAACGCAGACGGTACCCTTAATTCCCACAAAACCGTTCACAGCCATCGTCATTTTCCTTTTGAAAGCAAAACCTGGATGGATTGACTATTCCAAACGTCTAAATATTGGGTAACACAGAAAACCAGCACTTTCGATACTTCGTAACTGGGCCTCAGAGACATACAATTTAAAGTTATGCAATTTTCGTATGGTCTGTATATCATATTATACCAGTTCCCCCTCGTTGATCAGACTAACTGCCTCGTTGGTCTAGTGGTCGTATAGCCGACTGCTATGCACGAGGTCTCGGGTTCGATTCCCGGGACGAGCCGAAATCGCTTTGTGGGTTTTACAAACTTTCACAAAGCAGCCCGGAGTTGGAAGCTGGTGATTGATTCACCCGTGCATCGGAGAGCACGTTAATGTCGGTCCTGCGTCTAATCTCTCTCCGATCATGTCGGATTGCCGTCCCATCGGGTTATGAGAGTGAGGGAATAGGGTGTGCACCTGTGTCTGCGCATATGCTTGTGCACTATAATATGTCCTGCGCAGCTGGCTGATCTCCGTATATGAGAACAGCCGCCGTGGCCGGCAATCGGCTAGGACGCCATCATACCAGTTCCCCCACCCGGATGATTAGTAGCCTGTATCCTATGTTCTTTTTCAAGCTCTAGACAGGTGGTGCACCGAATTTCATTTAAATCGGCTTAGTAGTTTTGGCGTAAAAGCCAGAGTGACAAATAAATTACTTATTTTAATATATTTTTGTTCATGTACGAATAAACTAGTTTACTACCTTTGCTATTATGTAAAAGCTAAAACCGTGTCAGTTTTAATAAAATAGTCCATGTAAAAATTGGAAATATAGCTAATGAAACCCAACAAAGTTACACGATAGCTCGTCCGCGGGCAACGAACAAATTGGCCCAAAAAATATTAATAAAATTCGTTTGATAAATTGGTGGAGAATGGATTGAAACCATAGAAGCGATAAATTCTTCTGATTCTGTGAAATTCTGGATTTCATTTTAATTCATTTTTTCTGCCGCTGTCGATGTAAGTTTATCCAAGAATTTTGTGAATGTTTTATCTTTCGAAGTCGGGTAAACAATAGAAAGGCTTACTATACCCTATTCACGGAAGCAAGAGCCAAAAGGTAAACAAAGAAATCAATGTTACTCAAACTTTTATGTAATTTCGGTTTTGTACGGATATGAATTTTTTGGCCACGTTTCTTCCAAGTGTTTAAAAACATTGATAACAGCCACCTTTTCCATTGAATGCATTGGAGATTTCTTTTCTCGCTTTTTCTTCGGCGAAGAAAATGTGCAAGCATTGCTTGGCCCAGGTTCAGGTTCACTCATGTTTTAACACACGAAAACGTCAATAAAAATAAAACAATTAACAAATAACTTTAAACTTAACGAAACAATAAACTTAATGAAAACAATAAAAGTAACAACGGAATAACAAGAATTTAACGAAAATATCGGCAGTAGCACTTCTCACATCAACAAGTTGATCGATAGTAAAGATGGCGGGTATAACCCGACCTATGACAAAACGTCACATTTTAATGTAAAATGTTCGCAGCATCTGTGCTCTACAATTTAGTAGTATTAAAATGCGTTCCAAGTTTTAGAATCACATCTTTTTTAGGTTCTTTTACAGGTAAACTATTTAATACATAATTAATGAAAATTAAAAAAATAATGTAGGGCTTTTAAAATATTTGATTTCAAATAAATCTGAAAGGATAACATAAGTTCCACAGATATCATTCTAAAATATAATTTCTAATGTTGTCAATGCATTAATTCCGTAGTTATTTTTATAAAATATGTTCACTACATCAATTGTGAGTAATCGTGACATATAAAGAACCCTTTTTATGGTTTGTTTACCTTTTAGCTCTTGCTTCCGTGAATAGAGTATAG
>NWSH02000437.1:11406517-11417135 GCA_002382865.2 Heliothis virescens | reverse complement strand
TCGGCGGCGCGCGTTGTTCCACGCGCTCCTCAGAGAGTGTCAGCAAACCCCTGCGGGGCCCACTAGGGCCAGAGCCCGTCAGGGCTGCGGGTTGTTCGAAAGAGTTACCGCGGCCCTGGCACACAAAGGGCTCCCGAAGGAACACGGTGGGTTTTAGTCAGTAAAAGTCTGACACTCCCTTCCGCTGTCACCCACAGCGGGAGGGGTCATACTGATGACTTCCCATCGATATAAAAAAAAGGGGTTGAAAGTGTACGGAAGTAATTCGTTATTGAAGTGTTGGTTTGTTTGTTTGTACACGCTAATCCGTCCAGTAGTTCAGAACTACTGAACGGATTTGAATGATTCTTTTAGTAAAAGTGACATTTTAGTAAAAGTGACATTTTAGTAGAAGTTGTTTGACTTACAAAAATGAGAGATGAAACGTCTCGAATGGTCTCGCGAAACCAGTTTTTTCCCCGGACTCCTAAAATTCGACATCAGACGTTCCAGATCTTTGATTTTGACGACCCATTGTCGCTGGCATAAGCGACATGGTCCGCGTACGAAGTCGCGGGCAGAAGCTAGTTCTAAAATATAATTTCTAATGTTGTCAATGCATTAATTCCGTAGTTATTTTTATAAAATATGTTCACTACATCAATTGTGAGTAATCGTGACATATAAAGAACCCTTTTTATGGTTTGTTTACCTTTTAGCTCTTGCTTCCGTGAATAGAGTATAGTGTGTAATTAATGAGTAAATGCACATTGTCCTTGTATGTTATGTAAGTTCGGGAGCATTCAGTAGCAGTCGTTTACGGCCGTTCCCAATAACCTATCTAACTCTGGATTTGCTTACCAGAGATAGAAATTTGACATTACTTGTATGGGGCTAATGTCAAAATTCTATCACTAGTAAGCAAATCCAGAGACAGACAGAATATTGATTTCCGCAGTTAGTCTACTCATACGAAGGCAATGTGCACATTTAGACACACAAGTATAACTCGCCCATTTTACTGTACTACTGCTGTTGTATTAATTCAAGAGGTGAATTAATACAACAGCAGTAGTATTTTAATACACTCACAGCGGTAATAAAAAAAATTACCCACTACATTACGAAACATAAACCTACAGCCTTAAAATTTTGTACAACCAAGTTATCCTGTCTAAGACAGCTTCCATTAAAGATACTTCGTTTTAATTCCCTTTTTACGGTGTTTAGACTGTTCCCTTTACTTTGTTTTTACTGTAATCTACTTACAAAGGACTGAAGATGGGAAATATAAAAAATAAAATGAAAGCTGCCGTCTGTCTGTCTGTATGAATGCGCTAATCTAGGGATTACTAGATGGATTTTGATAAAGCATTTCTGAGGAGGACTTAAGATGTTTAAGAGTTTTCTTCGTGATGAAAAGGGGGGTGGAATGTGGAGGGTGAAATGTGGATTGCGAAATTGTGGCCAGTTCGTTTCAAGCTTGTTATCCATTGTAAGTCGTCGGTTTCTTGGAGAATTAAAGCGGTACTTTAAAGAAAAGGTCAACGTTTAGAAGGACTTAGTTTGATTCAAATAATTAGAGTAATGATTTTCTTTCGGCACAATTAGAAGTTTGAAATCCTGCAATTGAACAGTTGATTATGGAAAGTGAAACTGAGAAATATGCTGACGTATTATGGAGGCATAAAGCTAAATATTTGGGCATTTTTAATGGATATGCTAAGTTCTAACCAAGGTTTTGGATACAGACTTAGTTACCATATTTATCATCATGTCAAACAAAACAAAATTCTCCTCTCATACTCCTTTAAAGTCTAGTCCATACTGCCAATTTTCAGACAGCTATTTTTGAACACAAAATCACGATAGACTATCGTAATAATGAAAGCTGCAGCACATGGATGCAAATAAAATATTCTTCGACGCAAGTGCAACATGAAAAATAATAGAATCAGATCTACCGGAGATGTGTTTGAAAATGAACCGTATTGTATTATTCATTTACCTACTGGCAAGTTTCTCTAGGAATGCAATAACTGTGTGAAATACATTTTCTATTTGCACACTCTATTTTTAAAGAACTATCTAGGCGGCTGGTTGACGCTACCCGTGACCAAAGGGCTGGCTATTACCTTGGTCAAAGACTAAGCATTGCCATCCAGCGTGGCAATGCTGCCAGCCTTTTGGGAACGCTCCCGGTCGACAGCGACGGGGAGGAATTCTTTGACGCTTTTTAGTTTTAGTTTTTAGTTTAAGTTTTCTTTTTAGAATGTTGTAAATATATGTAAATAAAGTTGTCAATTGATAAAAAAAAAAAAAATCTATTTTGTATAAAATGTCTAGTGAATAAACAAGACTGCTAGGTACCAATATAAGCGCTTTTACACAGCATTTTCTTGATTTGTAACCCTTCAATTATAATGGTACGAACAGCATTAGACGAGTAGGTATGACAAAATCCAACTACCCGTAAGGACTGTCAAAGATATTCAAATAACAGCTGGGCTCCACAATTTAAAGTGCCTCCAGAAAAAATGGATGAACTGGTGACACCATAGATATTTGAATCTTTGCTAAATGCACAAAGATTAATGCACTCTGATGGTCGACCACGCAAAGCGTTGCATCGGCAATTATTGCTACTTACTTACTTACTTAGTTATAGAACGTGATTATCTGAATCAAATAAATGTTATTCTAGAACAACTTACTCATCAACACAGTGTCCTGCAGTAGCAATCCAGCCTTCATTGATGATGGCGCCCCCACACCGATGCGTGGAAGAGAACCCGAAGTAAGATGTCCTCCTGACTGAGACTTGCCATGGCCAACGACCGAAGCTGGAATCTTTGCCGCCCATGATACGGGATTCTGGACGGGGCCACATCGCTGTTAGACCACATTCTGGAAAAGGTTTAATGAATTAATTAAAACATGTATATAAATATCTCCTAAAAACGACATACTTAGATAAAGTTCTTGCAACACAAATGATGGACGGCAACCAAATCATGTTGGCTAACTAAATTGGCCCGTACGCTTTGGACACGCCTGTCATCATTGGTTTCTGCGCTACGGTTCGTGCACTGTTCCATGGCGACAAAAAATTTGACAAGAACTATTTAAATTAATGGATGGATGGATGAAGAAAACAGAACATTCGGTATTTGTAAGGGTAGGTGCTTCTTTCAAAATTTAACTTTTAACTATTATTTCCACACCTTGCCATGTAAATAATGCCGTTTATGGGTGCCATACCCGTCAGAGTAGCATCAAACTTATTCTCTGTACTTTAACACTCTATTCTAAATTGCACCAAATGTGATGATAGTTTCAGTTTAATACCTCCAAAAAGCACACAAAACCTCTGCTCATTCGGAAACATAAATTTTACCTGTACGAGATACATTCCCATTTAAACACAGTCCTCCACATTATGCACTTAAAGTGTACCAACGAGGTCGAGATTACTCCAGGTAGAATCATCCGAATGCATTACTAAATCACATTAAAATGTAATTTTCAGGGAAACCATAAAAAGATTCAACTTAGTTTAATGGCTTTTGAAATATAACGCTTTTAATGTAAGGGATCCTAACGGCCGCGAAGATTTGTTACCGCGAAGTAGATATATTTTGGGAGTCTACGTAATTTGCATTGGACGAATTTAATAGTGTGGGTCAGTTTAAATTACTTTTTAACTGTGCGAATGGGGTTTTAACCACTATTTTGAGCAGAGGTTTTGTTTTATTAATGGTTCTATTGCATTATTTAGTGACACTTTACGGAAGGTAATTTAACAGCTATCTAAGTAGGGATATCTACAGCGTAAGAGCTCAGCGTATACAAGACTATATTTCTTAGAAGTGGCTACCATCCATATCTGGGTACCAAGTTAAATTACTACTAATAGTACTTATGACAGCAGGTCAACGTATACGAATGTGTCAAATTTTACCAATCGAATATTAATCTACCCACTATTGTGATAACGTTGAAAATCGATTGCAGATATTGACAGATTGTGGTAATTATCTTGATGTGATGTCGTCTGTACATTTAATCAATATAGTATTCATTTGAATAACTTATCATCAATACAATAATTAACAAAATTATTTAAACTAAATGGCGATCAGTCGGATTCGCTCAATATTCCATTACGACTAAACTTTTTGGTAATCATTTTACTTTTAAGCTTCTTCATTCATCATCATACCTACTTCTACTTATTTTTCTCAGATGTTTTCATTCATACATAAGTAACAATTTTTTTATCGATGGGAAATCATCAGATGACCCGCTGTGGGCACAGCGNCTTTTAGCTCTTGCTTCCGTGAATAGAGTATAGTGTGTAATTAATGAGTAAATGCACATTGTCCTTGTATGTTATGTAAGTTCGGGAGCATTCAGTAGCAGTCGTTTACGGCCGTTCCCAATAACCTATCTAACTCTGGATTTGCTTACCAGAGATAGGAATTTGACATTACTTGTATGGGGCTAATGTCAAAATTCTATCACTAGTAAGCAAATCCAGAGACAGACAGAATATTGATTTCCGCAGTTAGTCTACTCATACGAAGGCAATGTGCACATTTAGACACACAAGTATAACTCGCCCATTTTACTGTACTACTGCTGTTGTATTAATTCAAGAGGTGAATTAATACAACAGCAGTAGTATTTTAATACACTCACAGCGGTAATAAAAAAAATTACCCACTACATTACGAAACATAAACCTACAGCCTTAAAATTTTGTACAACCAAGTTATCCTGTCTAAGACAGCTTCCATTAAAGATACTTCGTTTTAATTCCCTTTTTACGGTGTTTAGACTGTTCCCTTTACTTTGTTTTTACTGTAATCTACTTACAAAGGACTGAAGATGGGAAATATAAAAAATAAAATGAAAGCTGCCGTCTGTCTGTCTGTATGAATGCGCTAATCTAGGGATTACTAGATGGATTTTGATAAAGCATTTCTGAGGAGGACTTAAGATGTTTAAGAGTTTTCTTCGTGATGAAAAGGGGGGTGGAATGTGGAGGGTGAAATGTGGATTGCGAAATTGTGGCCAGTTCGTTTCAAGCTTGTTATCCATTGTAAGTCGTCGGTTTCTTGGAGAATTAAAGCGGTACTTTAAAGAAAAGGTCAACGTTTAGAAGGACTTAGTTTGATTCAAATAATTAGAGTAATGATTTTCTTTCGGCACAATTAGAAGTTTGAAATCCTGCAATTGAACAGTTGATTATGGAAAGTGAAACTGAGAAATATGCTGACGTATTATGGAGGCATAAAGCTAAATATTTGGGCATTTTTAATGGATATGCTAAGTTCTAACCAAGGTTTTGGATACAGACTTAGTTACCATATTTATCATCATGTCAAACAAAACAAAATTCTCCTCTCATACTCCTTTAAAGTCTAGTCCATACTGCCAATTTTCAGACAGCTATTTTTGAACACAAAATCACGATAGACTATCGTAATAATGAAAGCTGCAGCACATGGATGCAAATAAAATATTCTTCGACGCAAGTGCAACATGAAAAATAATAGAATCAGATCTACCGGAGATGTGTTTGAAAATGAACCGTATTGTATTATTCATTTACCTACTGGCAAGTTTCTCTAGGAATGCAATAACTGTGTGAAATACATTTTCTATTTGCACACTCTATTTTTAAAGAACTATCTAGGCGGCTGGTTGACGCTACCCGTGACCAAAGGGCTGGCTATTACCTTGGTCAAAGACTAAGCATTGCCATCCAGCGTGGCAATGCTGCCAGCCTTTTGGGAACGCTCCCGGTCGACAGCGACGGGGAGGAATTCTTTGACGCTTTTTAGTTTTAGTTTTTAGTTTAAGTTTTCTTTTTAGAATGTTGTAAATATATGTAAATAAAGTTGTCAATTGATAAAAAAAAAAAAAATCTATTTTGTATAAAATGTCTAGTGAATAAACAAGACTGCTAGGTACCAATATAAGCGCTTTTACACAGCATTTTCTTGATTTGTAACCCTTCAATTATAATGGTACGAACAGCATTAGACGAGTAGGTATGACAAAATCCAACTACCCGTAAGGACTGTCAAAGATATTCAAATAACAGCTGGGCTCCACAATTTAAAGTGCCTCCAGAAAAAATGGATGAACTGGTGACACCATAGATATTTGAATCTTTGCTAAATGCACAAAGATTAATGCACTCTGATGGTCGACCACGCAAAGCGTTGCATCGGCAATTATTGCTACTTACTTACTTACTTAGTTATAGAACGTGATTATCTGAATCAAATAAATGTTATTCTAGAACAACTTACTCATCAACACAGTGTCCTGCAGTAGCAATCCAGCCTTCATTGATGATGGCGCCCCCACACCGATGCGTGGAAGAGAACCCGAAGTAAGATGTCCTCCTGACTGAGACTTGCCATGGCCAACGACCGAAGCTGGAATCTTTGCCGCCCATGATACGGGATTCTGGACGGGGCCACATCGCTGTTAGACCACATTCTGGAAAAGGTTTAATGAATTAATTAAAACATGTATATAAATATCTCCTAAAAACGACATACTTAGATAAAGTTCTTGCAACACAAATGATGGACGGCAACCAAATCATGTTGGCTAACTAAATTGGCCCGTACGCTTTGGACACGCCTGTCATCATTGGTTTCTGCGCTACGGTTCGTGCACTGTTCCATGGCGACAAAAAATTTGACAAGAACTATTTAAATTAATGGATGGATGGATGAAGAAAACAGAACATTCGGTATTTGTAAGGGTAGGTGCTTCTTTCAAAATTTAACTTTTAACTATTATTTCCACACCTTGCCATGTAAATAATGCCGTTTATGGGTGCCATACCCGTCAGAGTAGCATCAAACTTATTCTCTGTACTTTAACACTCTATTCTAAATTGCACCAAATGTGATGATAGTTTCAGTTTAATACCTCCAAAAAGCACACAAAACCTCTGCTCATTCGGAAACATAAATTTTACCTGTACGAGATACATTCCCATTTAAACACAGTCCTCCACATTATGCACTTAAAGTGTACCAACGAGGTCGAGATTACTCCAGGTAGAATCATCCGAATGCATTACTAAATCACATTAAAATGTAATTTTCAGGGAAACCATAAAAAGATTCAACTTAGTTTAATGGCTTTTGAAATATAACGCTTTTAATGTAAGGGATCCTAACGGCCGCGAAGATTTGTTACCGCGAAGTAGATATATTTTGGGAGTCTACGTAATTTGCATTGGACGAATTTAATAGTGTGGGTCAGTTTAAATTACTTTTTAACTGTGCGAATGGGGTTTTAACCACTATTTTGAGCAGAGGTTTTGTTTTATTAATGGTTCTATTGCATTATTTAGTGACACTTTACGGAAGGTAATTTAACAGCTATCTAAGTAGGGATATCTACAGCGTAAGAGCTCAGCGTATACAAGACTATATTTCTTAGAAGTGGCTACCATCCATATCTGGGTACCAAGTTAAATTACTACTAATAGTACTTATGACAGCAGGTCAACGTATACGAATGTGTCAAATTTTACCAATCGAATATTAATCTACCCACTATTGTGATAACGTTGAAAATCGATTGCAGATATTGACAGATTGTGGTAATTATCTTGATGTGATGTCGTCTGTACATTTAATCAATATAGTATTCATTTGAATAACTTATCATCAATACAATAATTAACAAAATTATTTAAACTAAATGGCGATCAGTCGGATTCGCTCAATATTCCATTACGACTAAACTTTTTGGTAATCATTTTACTTTTAAGCTTCTTCATTCATCATCATACCTACTTCTACTTATTTTTCTCAGATGTTTTCATTCATACATAAGTAACAATTTTTTTATCGATGGGAAATCATCAGATGACCCGCTGTGGGCACAGCGTGAGGGAGTGTCAGAATACAAAAAAAAAAAAAAAAAATACTAACCAACTGTATTGGTAGCCGCTGTCGTTTGAATCGGCGCAGAAGTTGACTCCTCGGTCCTGTTAATCATATTCAGCGCCGGATCCTTAGGCTTGATGTAGTTCTTATGTGGCTTGCTGGTGGTCGTGGTGAATTTCTTTGTGGGCTTCGGCTTGCCCGCTGGTTTCTCCCAGGAAGGTCGAGGTTTTGTGATGAAGGAAGGCTCAGTCGTTGCCTGCCAATGTATCGTGTTCAGGTTGCTGGGCCTTGAATTGTATTGACCTGGAATTTATGAAGGTAATAGTGAGTTTTGAAGCTTTTTTTATAAAGTGACATCTATGTTTGGACTGTATAATTAATGTGGCAAATACGTGCGTGTGCGAAAATAAGGATTCTGTTCGGACTTGTGATGAGTGCAATGTTCCATATTTAGCAAATAGGTGGCGGGGCAATTAAACTAATTAATTAAATTGGCAAATGATGTTGTAAAACCGTAAAATTTATATATTTTTGGTTAAATCTTTATCTTTGAATGAAGTTCAACTAGACAATTTTATAAAAGCGCCATCTATGCAAATTTCCCAGTACTATCTATGTCATCTTGTATGCAATGACTTCAATGAAAGAAGTTACAGTTTTTAACTAACAGGTAAAGTACTAGTTGAAGCTATGAACTCACCTGAGTTTATGCTGTTATCAGAATGCTGCTCCGAGACGGCCATCGGCCGCGCTCCAGATAATATGCTAAGACTAGACGAAATCTTATTGTGGGGACTAGTTTCCGCTTCACTGTTCGGCCTATTTACATTTTGGTATTTATTTACACTGTTATAAGGTATTTTATTAACTATATCACTATTTTGTTCGCTACTTGAATCTAAATTTCCTAATGAAGGTAAGTTTATTTCTGGCGGCCGGTAGCTGTATGACGTGGGAGCGCCATCTATCGGTTTGGTCATGAACGACGGCCGCTGCGTTTGCCAGTTCGGCCGTGAGATGGTTTGTGTCGAAGTCTCTGGTGGTTGAGTTGTAGTATGAGCTGTACTAGATGGCGTTGTATATATTTTTTCAGTGACTGTGACTGGCGGCTGCGGTTCTGAAACAGTAAAATTAAATAATATTAAACTAAATTAATTGACACTAATTACAATACCTAATTATGTGACTTTAACATTGTTAGTTCTTTTTATTATCGATAGATGGCGTTACTGGTATTGAATTCACAGAACAGAAAACTGCAGATATTCATAGAAGTCTTGCTTTTGCAACTAAACCTATTAAATTTTATTAGTTATCCCATTCATGATTTCACATATTGTCTCGAATCATACTGTTCGGTATAAAATATTTCTCATATCCAAGATTTATCAAATTGCTATGGTAAAAGTTTTATCCAGTAGAAAATCCATCATAGTTCAAATCAATCCACTTCGAATTGTCTATCCACCCCTATAAAGTTCCACTCAAAACATCAAACATCCTTTACAGAGATCGTCAACATACAGGTTCATTTACCACAGCTTACCTTCAACAGTTACCGGCTTATCTGGCAGCCGACAGCAAGAGCCGAACATGAACCCGTCTACACAGACCCCGGCATGCCTCCCCCCCACTCTGTTGCACTCCTGCACCCACATGCACGCACCCCGCGCGCCTCCCGCCACGCACGACTTGCGGGACATTTGGTAACCTGGTGAAAAAAAGGTTCTTGAGTTAATGTACGTTAATTAGGTACCTACTGGAAATTGTGTGGAGTGAAGTCAAGGTGGGTTGATGAAAAGGTGGTTGCTTTAAGAACCCATGCAAAAAAAAATTGATGAATCCAAGAAAAATAGTGTGCTACCTAGAAATAGTTAGGATATTCCGTAACTATAATCGAATCCTTTACTAATATTATAAATATGAAAGATAAGTACTCTGTCTTTCTGTCTGTTGCCATTTCACGCAAAAACTTCATAACTGATTAAAATTACCTCTAATTTTAGTGCACACAATAGTCTAGACTTTAACTAGAGCTTGAGATTAGAGAGCTAGAGCTAGAATTTACATCTTAAATAATTTTTTTTTTATCCAGGTGCGTGAAATTGTTCGCTCAGAAAGCTGGTGAGACCATAGAGATTTTTCGTCAATACTGTTGTTATTATATCAAAATATATGAGAAAAGAGGTTGTATATATGTCGCAGCCAACTAGTTGAATTAGCCAGCCAATTGGACGCCTAGGTGGTTAATAAAACGTCGACATCCAATTGAATAGCGGAAAATCAACTAGGCAAGTGACTGAAGACAACGTTTAACTAGATGGCCAAACGTCATTTAGCCATTAGGTATTGACTGGCCAATTCAACCAGTTGGCTGCGACATGTAGGTATATTGTATATGTCGCAGTCGAATATTAAAATATTAAAAGCAGGGCCGTTATGTTTTACGGAGTTATTAGTCGTAAATTGTAGATTGTGAACTTGTAGTTTTTTGCAGCAGGCATGATTTCTATCACGGCTACGGCGCTGCGGGGTTCCGGCGGTCCCACGCGAGTTTATCGTCGCAGATAGGTTTAACGCTCACCACCGCAGCTTCGGCTTGCTGGCCGGCGGTGCCGGCCAGCCTCAGCCGCGGTGGCGAGTGTTACAACCACCTGCTCCTCAACTCGCGGCCCGCCTCGCCCCTCCGCGCCTACGCGATTTTGAATTAC
>NWSH02000437.1:11379136-11403215 GCA_002382865.2 Heliothis virescens | reverse complement strand
TAGGCTTCATAAGTGTGTGACAGATCTGGATGAATAAATATTAAAATAAATGATAGTCGTTGTCAAATCTTTGTTTCATTAGGTTATGGGCCCAGTCCCATTTTAGATTTTAATTCAAAAGTAATTTAAGTTTAGTAATGTAGGGCTCAGGTAGGGCCAGATATAATGTAGGTCCAGAAAACCAAACAGATTATTTTTCTCGGAATCATATGCATGACGATTGAACAATAGATCTACCAGTTGACAGATCAGACTATTGTCAATGTGAGAAAAATGGATTTTTGCCGCAGAGGATTTTTTAGTTTGATGTAACTAAAAGCTGCAGATAGTGCGAAGAAACAACAAGGTGACCCGCGATGTGGAGATAGTTGGAGAACTGACGAATGAAAATTCGAGGTGTCAATTCTCGGGAGTTTTATACGTTCTAGAACTACGAACTTATTGTCTGAAGTCAACGGCTGAATGGTAAAGGTATTTACCGCTGAGGGCTGCAGTGTAAACAATGAGTGTGGCTACTAAGAAGTCATGGGCGATAGTTGCTGGAGTACGTAAGCTCAGAATTCGAGAAGGATTTGACGATCAGTTGTGACAGCGTCCACAGAATATCGCAGATTGGGACATAAAATGGAAGAAAACAGTTAAAAATAGTCAGACATTAAGATACCAGAAACTGAAGGAAACTTAGTTTCAGTGGGGGAAGTCTTATGAAGTAACTGACAGTATGCTGCAACATAAGTTCTCAGAAATATCACAAGAACATCTGATATCAGAATAGATGTCATAGTAGATGTGATGACGTCTAAGATTTTGATGGATAGTTATTTTTGTGATTATTTTGTTTTATATATTTTTTGTTGCATGTATATACATTATTTTGATAAGTGGGGGTGTTGTTATTATATCAAAATATATGAGAAAAGAGGTTGTATATACATAGATTTAGGCTTCATAAGTGTGTGACAGATCTGGATGAATAAATATTAAAATAAATGATAGTCGTTGTCAAATCTTTGTTTCATTAAATACCGGTCCAAATTCTTTCAGAGAACCCAAACAAAAACACAGCATGAAATTCAGAAAAATAAAAACATGTTTCGTCAATTAACTTGACAACCGAAGATTAATTGACCACGAAAAACATGCCCAGACCTTTCCCAAATAAAAAGGGGAAAACAGTAAAGTGGCCTGACCGATTTCCTCACAAATAGGACCTTTTCCAATTTACGAAAACCCTTCACTAGTAATTGAAAAAATAACCTCCAAACTAACGATTCGAATCAGCATTTTTACCTACGTTCTTAGAGCTTCTTTCTATAGTTAGGTACTTATATTGCCGTGTTTTATAATGAAACCGGCAAATGCTGGCAAAAATAGAAGACTAAATATTTTTTTTTTATAAATGTTGAAATTAGTTTATATTGAAAAAAGATGGTTGTTTCAATTTATCTTATTTTTTTCCGAAATAAGACTATGATAGATACTTATCTATCTCTAGTCCTAAGGCTATCTACTTAATTTGTCTAAAAGATCATTTATTATAGGTACATCACATATCAATGAATACCTGAACAAAAAGTCAATTTCGGTTCAAAAAAAAAAACGAACGAGCAAGAATCTCCTTTCACAGCTCATCCAAAAATACCAAAGAACAATGCCTAACAGCAACTAAATACGTGTTGAACCTAACACTTAGGTACCGCGCTAACCGTTAAAAGCTTAGGCTGATACCAGACGCTTCACTCGAGTGAACGTTCATTCCAAATAATAAATCATTTTTATTTCACTTCATGTTCTCATATAGGTATGACAAAATAAGAACTGGTCACTTCAGGTCAAAAATATAATTTTTTGATGGCTGACGCCGAGTGAACAGTATCTTTTGTATTTGGCCATACCATTCGTTTTTCTTTCACTAGGAGTTCACTTGGAGTCGAGTGAAAGATGCCAAATGAAAATATCCGACATCGCTGCATCGATTCACTAATGAATTCAATCGGCACTCATGTTTCATTTTGTGTGGCAAAAAGTGACTTATGACGTCACTTTTCACTCGAAATGAAGGTGAAAATGAAACGTCTGACATGAGCTTTACTAAGCTCACTAAATGCATTGTCTATTTCCATTTCGCGAAGATTCTATTTATTACTCGCTGAAGTATGGACAATCTAATCTGCGGGTCGCTGGCACGTTTCTGTACCACCCATTGTTATAAATCATATACCGACTGCGGGGAGAGGGGTAGTGCCAATAAATTTACAAATGGTGGTCTACAAACGATTTGCCGAAGGCGAAATTTGATCCATCTGTGTAGTGGTGTTGTTGAGGTGGATTTGTAGAAGGTCTGGTTCGTTATGTCTGTGAATTTTAATATTAATTTAGGGTTTAAACTGATTAAAGGATAAAGGAAAACATCTCGAGGAAACCTGGTCTATAAGTACGAAGTCACCAACCCGCATTGAACATGAACAAGCGTGGTGATACGCTTAATACTTCTGTGTGAGAGGAGGCTTATGCCCAGCAGTGGGATGATAAAAGGGATGATGATTATAATTCTATCTAAACAATTGAATATGGGTTTCGGTGATGTAAACCTTAAATGTCCTATGAGCCATGATTATATTCTAAATATCCAATTTAAGCTGTCATGGTTTTTACAAGAAAACTAGCCACTTATTTTCCATAGCAATAATCACACATACACAACACAACGACTTATAAATTACAGAATTACAAACGTCAGTAACTTAGCCTGTCGGCCATACGTATCCCAATAATCCTCTTGACTTATATCCAGAAGCCGAAGGAAACTCAACCGGAATAACAAACAACCAAGATGATAGTTCCTTTTCATTCCTAACGGCTGTTCCCAATAACCTATCTATCTCTGGATTTGCCTACCAGAGATAGAATTTTGACATCAGCCCCATACAAGTAATATCAAATTCCTATCTCTAGTAAGCTAATCCAGAGATAGACAGATTATTGAATTCCGCAATAAATCAACAAGGTTCTTTATCTTTGGTCCAAAGGAAAAGAAACGTATGGAAAGGGTATCTTTGTGTCACGTATTTTGGGTCAGCTCTTAACGAAATTGGAGACATGTGTGTTTGTTTCGTGTCATCGGTTTGTTTGAAGACATGTCTTTTAAATTGATGGTTCATGTGATACTTTTTTTTGCAAGGTAGTTTATAGTTTGCCTGCCCCAATATTTAGAGAATGAAGAAGAATATAATAATGAAGAAATGAAAGTAAACTAAGTTGAAGCGCTATGGATAAAAAAATAATTTATCAATCAAATCTTTTGACGTACTTTTTAATTAATTGTTGATTTTGCTTCCCAAATAAATATTTTCTCAATGTATTTCTAAGTTCAGAAACTAATATCTCAACGAAGCCGTTGCACTACTGCTGATGCATATTGGAGATGTATAGAGCGTTAGTCTCAAGAAGAAATAACAGACTCGCATACGTGAAACTCATGATTCTTTATATCAAAAGTTTGAAGTATTAGCAAACTTAAAAGTACTTCTTAGTACTGTCTTCCTAGAACATCCTCCAAATAATCCTACTAACGGAGAAATTTTTAGATCTCCATATAGTCCTATCATTCGCACCAAAAATTCGAACCGGGTTCGTATTACATAAAAACCAAGCACTACAACTTAATTCCCACCACACAACTAATAATATCTAAAAAATAGGTCAATATAACCGCGTAAGAATTCAGCACATCATATAAACAAAACAAAACACTCCACACAACAAATCGATTATCGATAAACAAATCGATTATCACCTGATTATCCGAGCAATATCATTACATTCATTTGTAACTAGCTGTCGCTACTTGTACTGTAACCAGATAATTTATAGCTGCAACTAAGTGCAGCTCTTGTTACGCTGTGTCGTGTAATTCAGTTTATTGCAGTCCTATTGAATGGATATTGTTTTGTGTACAAGCCTTTTTGCTCTGGAAATGGGTAGTATTTTGTAAGATAGTGTAAGTTGATAGCGTAAAAAGAAAACGTGAAGAAATGATGGTTATAGATTTGTATAAAGACGCTTTTTATTTTTAATCTGTAGAACAAACGGGGTGCACCAATTTAATAAACTAGAATTCGGAAAAAAAGATAAAATACGTCACTTAAAAAAAAAAAATTGCAGAAAAAGTCAGCACCCTGCTTTATGTAACGGTAAATGAACAAATTCTCACATCATCATCATCTGCCTAGCCTTTTCCCAGCTATGATGGGGTCGGCTTCCAATCTAACCGGGTGCAGGTAAGAACCAAAGGTTTACATGGACCTAATCTTCACAACCCAAAAACTGAAGAGTTATTTTAACGCGCTAATCTCAGGAACTACTGGTCCGATTTGAAAAATTTTCAGTGTTAGATAGCCCATTTATTGAGGAAGGGTATAAGCTACTTTTTATACGGATGCGCCGAGTAGTTCTCACAGGACGCGGGTGAAACCGCTGGCAGAAGCTAGTTCTCGGATAAATTTACAACACCACAGAATACGAATAACCTCATTATAACAATTCATATTGACCCTCCCCTTATCACAGCATGTAGGTTAGACTTCAGCTTTAAATAACAGCAATTCTATTCTTAGGTTACCTATTTAAAAACCTCCATTGAAATTCAAGGCTTCAGGCTAAATGAAGAGCTCATGAGAAATGCACGCCTAGTGCAAGATGCTATTCATACCACCTCCATAGTCTAGTGACCTAGCCAACAGGACTTTGGGTCTTCACAAGTTTGATTTTTGTGTAGGAAAATGTACGTCGGCAAGTCAACCTATCCGAATCTGTAAAATTTTACCAATCGACAGTAACTTTACACAATGGAGGTAAGGTTGAAAATCTATTGAAGTTTGACAGATTGACACAAGTCGATATGCCGGCGTCTGTACTTTATTGTCTTTGTAATTGTTATAATGGTCATCTTGTAAAATTTGGTTGAACATGGGGCCTATATTATAAGCTTTCACATAGTAGCTATCTCCACCATATCGCCCAATCTTAAGGTTTCCTTCGTTCAATTTGGCCATTCAGCCTAATTATCATCATCCCAACTGCAAAATGGATCCTTCATAACTTACGTCTGTCCAATCACTAAGAACAATATATCTACGTACTTCCTATATCGAGTAAGTATAGTATCAACATATCCCAAGTAACTAAAATAAACAGTAGAAAATCACCAGCTCACCAAACACCTGCAAACCCAAGATATCTTGGAACACAAATAAATGACGTCACAAGAACATGACAGAAACACTACCTCACGCTGTATCAACTTGAATTCAACACAATCTTCGCATTATTGTCAATAAATCCAGTACAATAAACTTCAGTGTCTCTAATATCTGATGTTTCGTAGCATTATGTACCAATAACGATAAATATGTCGAAGTTTAAACTGATGTTGCGCAAACGCACCTTCACTCCTGGCTTAGAACGAAGACTTCAAGTCGTATTTTGTTAGACCATGGATTTTCATCGAGAAATAATTTTCTAGCGGCGATAAATTGCAAGTAATATATTGTGAGTTAGCACACTGAGTCGGCTACCGGTTTGTTGTGGTGTGGTCCAAGGGATGGAATTTAAACGGATTAGAAAACAGCAAATTTGGAGGACTCATTGGTAGGTAATATAATTTTCACAAAAACGTTAATTGCTGGACACAATCTAAACGATGCATCACACCATTATCTAAACTACATTGTTTCACGTAGATAAATTACTAAAATACACAACAAATACAGTTATATTTGTAAAATTAACTTAATTTTCGACTTTTGAGTCTATCTTTCGGACCACCATAATGCTCCCGGTATTTTTAGAATCAAATCATTATTTTCCTGCTTTATCATGACCGACGTCATTGCTTTCTTTAAAAGTTATGGAATCCGATACAAATTCCAATATTCCTTTAAATATTGTCGTGATAGATATAGAGACTGTATATTTTTTTGTGTTAAGTTGGTAAGTGCTTTTTTTTGTTTTCTAATACTGTGTGTTTTATTTACTACTTTAATTTGAGCCAGTTACACACCGCCTCTCCCTTATCCCTTGGCCCCTATCAACAAGCTTGTTCAGTAGGACTTCATCGATGCGATCGGCGCACGCGACGCGGGGAAAGTGTGTGCTCAGCTTACAATCATATTTACTTATCCTCACGGTGATTTTCTCTCGTGGAGAGGACAGGAGTCTAAGCTTTATGTGTCAATATTTGAATATGGATGTAACTGAAATGATTGGAGTAACGGCAAATCTGTTCTTGTTAGATTTATTGAATTTGTGGTGAATGTTTTTGATGTATAATAAAATGGATTAAGTTGTTGGAGTGAGAATTTAAGAAAAAAGTTATTATGTTTGAACATGATTGGAAGAAACAGTCAACAAGAGAGATCAGTAAAAAGTATGCGTAGTTTTCCGGAAATAGGTAATAGATAATTTAGTTTCGTTCTATTTTCGAAAAGCATCAATTTCAATTGAGCAATTCGAATAAGTAATAATTCGAAGTCATTTTCTGGTCACCGCTAGAATCAGTAAATTATAATTCTTAGTTCAAAACGTCTTAGTTACCTAAACTAAACAAACACATCCCTTCCCTACAAAAGAAACTATACTAAAACACACACAGACAAACAAACACAACTACAAACAAGGCGACACAGGTGTTGCTTATCTCATCAGTAATTAAAGCAAGGGAAACCTACGGACAGGCAGAACCAATTTATTTATGTTAAGACCTCCTTATTTACGAATCATTTATACTAATCAAGAAAGGTTTGATCTTCAAGATTTGATAGTAACTAGCACTAACTATTTATTATATTTTTATAGAGAATGATTCGCAGTTTCTTAAGTAATGTCCTCAAGTAGGTACATTAGGGTGGTCCTTATTTTTCAAAATGAAAATTATCATCGGGGCACCGTCTTATTATGTTCTCTATGCTATAATATGAATACAGAATTTTTATTTTATTTTTTAAATACTGTTTAGGGGTCGCGACGTACATTTCAAAATTATAAAATATCGTATAATGGGAAATAAACGAAGAAAAATATTTTAAAAAATTCCTTCTTATAAAATACAAAATGTTATATTTTTTATTTATTTATATGGCTCATATTCGAGGAATAGCCCGCAAATTGACACCCCTTACACCCCTTGCCATTCATATCCAAGTTCTCACCCCGCGAAACTCACTCAAATTTTAAGCTTCGGCCGTAAGCGAGAGCGCACTTGTCGATTTTGTTTTCGTCCGTTATTGTTTTACTATGTCATCAAAAATTGGTAGAAGTGGGTTTGTTTCCACGAGAAACAAAAGAAACATTTGGTTAGTAGGTCAAATGTTGCCTAATTCGATTGCAACAAAGTTGCCATCAATCAAAGAAACGTTGCAATTGTTTTTTTTTTTTTTTTCAAAAAAAGTGAAAATACTCGTGATTCTGCTACTTTGGCTGCTGGTGATGTCTTGGCTATATGGAAAAAGGCTGAAATACCGATCAGGTTAAAAAAAAACACGTTATTAATACTATTTGAATAGACAAATTAAGAGATACAACACGCAAATCAATTTAAAGTTACTTCACAAGTGTTGATTTTTTAGAATCAGGATATTTTTTCCTAAATTCTTTGACATTCAAGAGTAGACATTGTTTTGCTCCTCGTTTATGCTGATCAACTTATTACATTATTCCATTAAAGCGACACCACGTCCTGTGACATCATTCACTACCCTCATTGACCGTACTATGTCTCTTCCAGCTTCATAACTATCATCTGCGGGCCAGTCAGCAATATCTTTATTTAGAAATTGAGATGATATTCCCAGTATCTCAAAGAAACGAAGGGAATTACTGGACACCAACTCTTCGATATTCTTTCTTGCAATATCTTTGGTATCCAGGCTTATTGGCTTCGGAAAAAAATCTGAACCTTCGTTTTCTAAGGTCTGCGCCAGTTTTTATTTGGTATTCAAACTTCTGTAGCTTCTTCAGCGCCCAGGAAAAAACTTACAACATTAAAAGACCTCAATGAAAATACAAACACTAGCCAAAGTTTGATTTACAAACACTAGCTAAAGTTGTTCTTAAGATAATTCTGGTGCATTTGTGGTACTTAACAGAAGAGCACGTACCACTTAGTTTGCATTTTTTGATGACGACATTGATACCAAACAAAAAATGGCACAGGCCTTAGAAAACGCAGGTCCAGATTTTTTTCCGAAGCGAATAAGCCTGGATACCAAAAATATTGCAAGAAAGAATATCGAAGAGTTCGTGTCCAGTAATTCCCTTCGTTTCTTTGAGATACTGGGAATATCATCTCAATTTCTAAATAAAAATGTTGCTGACTGGCCCGCAGATGATAGTTATGAAGCTGGAAGAGACATAGTACGGTCAATGAGGGTAGTGAATGATGTCCCAGAACGTGGTGTCGCTTTAATGGAATAATGTAATAAGTTGATCACCATTAACGAGGAGCAAAAACAATATCTACTCTTGAATGTTAAAGAATTTAGGAAAAAATATCCTGATTCTAAAAAATCAACACTTGTGAAGTAACTTTTAATTGACTTGCGTGTTTTATCTTTTAATTTGTCTATTCAAACAGCTTAACACTTAATTTCTCACTGTTTCCACCGTAGGTATTACAAATAAATGTAAGCATTTATAAAAAAAAACACTTTATTTTTATTTTCTTCATTTTAAAAGTCCCGTCGCAACCCCTAAATATTAATTAAAAATTCCGAAAAAAATATGGTATTTATTTTTAAGTCTATATATCACTTTGAGAGGGTGCCCGATTAACATTTCAAAAAAAAAAATTTTTTGAACAAATAAGGACCACCCTAAGGTACATATGGAATCATTATAATAATAACTTTTTCAGGATTTTTATCCTTTGATCGTAACTCATCAAATTTTCCGGCATAATAATTAATTTTGGAGGACAATATTATAATGTTACGTGTAGATATGTATAATGCTCAATAGCTTGCCTTATTGCCAATAAGGAAGTGTATCTTCATGTATATGGAGCCCCTTTAGCCTTTCTGATACCTTGCCAATTCTGCGATAGCCAAATAAAACAGACGTGTAGTTGTCAACCCCTGCCACTATCCCAATTTTGGAATCAATTTCTATCAATCTATTTCTATACCATTCTTTTCTATTTGGCAACGTCGTTCAAGTGACATTCTTTTCTATAAACATTTATTATGTCTGGGAATTATTCTAATCTGCATTTCATTTAGTTGTAAAAATCCCAAATCCTACGCTTTCCCATCATAGAAATAACGTCTACAATAATTACCGTTTCCCCATTAAAACTGCGACTGTTGCTATTTCCATGTTATTCCGTTCTACAATAGCTTCCATTCCGTTCTCATAATCCTTTTCCTGGAGGAAGTCCCTATAGGATAGTATCCCGTAGATATACCCTGCGGAAACCCATTTGATGTGGAGATTGCTATGGAGCCAGCGGTGCTCAAAGTTGGCGTAAATTGCAAGGTGGTCTGATAATGTGTAGGTGGGTGAATATTCAAAAAATTTTTTTTTTCTTTATGTCATTATTCTCAACACTAGTTTCTTTAAAAATAATGTATCGTATAAAAAACACAAAAAAAACATTTCTCTCAAGACATTATTTAGATTTTTTCGAGATTCACCCAGGTACGTTTCCTTTATTAACTTATAATTAATTTACTGAGCGACTACTTCATTTAATAACTATTAGATAACAACTAACTAGAGTCAGTTCAGAAGCCTGGAGCCTCCGGTTGCTACCAGATCTGAATGTATTAAACATGTTTCAGGACGTCTGATCCTGATTTGGAACAAACAGCCGCGCAAAGTTTGAGAACCATTGTCAAGCGAATGTGTTTGTATTATCGAAAGTGTCGTACAACTCGAGTTATCTATATTTTCCTATCCCATAACTAGACTAATAGAATAGTAATTACGATTTTTAAAATTTTGCATATCATTATTGAGGAAATAAATTAACAAAACCCCATAAAAAACAGCTTATAAATCCATTGTTTATCTAAGCCCATAAATGATATCCCACTTAAGGGATTTATAAAACCCATCAGGAAATAAAAGAGGGAAAAAAAACAAAGAACCAATACTACTATTTCATTACGTCAACACATTTGCTATAAGAGAGATAAATCGAAGGGTCGCGAAAAAATGTTGGGTCAGACCTCTTATCATAAACTACATCGCAATGAAAACACGAGGAAAATGGCCTTATTATGTTCATATAACTTTTACAAAGGTTTCATACGGAACCACGTTTGTTTATACCAAATATTAACAAAAAAAAAACCGGCCAAGTACGAGTTGGACTCGCGCACGGAGGGTTCCGTACCATTATCTATGAAAAACAAACGTATCTATCTATTACCTACAACTAGCCAAAATACAATCATTTTTCGAGCAGCAAAAAATAACTTTGTTTTTTATACAAATATATGAATAACAAAGTTATAATTTGCGGTTTCACAGGTTTATTGTATGGGGACCCCTTAATTTTTATTTTTTGTATTTGTTGTTATAGCGGCAACAGAAATACATCATTTGTGAAAGTTTCAGCTTCCTAGCTATCACGGTCTATGAGATAAAGCCTGGACGACAGACAGACAGACAACGGAGTCTTAGTAATAGGGTCACGTTTTACCCTTTGGGTACGGAACCGTAAAAATCTATAAAAAAATAAATACGTTTAGTTTACAGCATCAATAAACGACTACGTCTCCAAAACCGTTTGACATTTTAAAACTTTTCAAACCCAACAAGATTCAATTACTAAAACCGACTTTACTGCTCCAATTTAAAGTTCAAACTCAATTGCAGGCTGTCAATTAAGGCAAGTCTCGTCCCCTGTCGCGCTTGATTTATGAATGGAGACGAGAGGAATAACCGTTGATTCCCTTTGGACTCAACTTTCCCTTTCAAACGGTTACGTGACTTGTATCGCTACAAACTTGCGAGTCCATTGACGCGCATAAATCAATGTCGAATTACATCATAGTACCGTTCGCGGCAATGAATTCGGAATCATTCGGAAAAGTCGATTGTCTTGGGAGCTGGTCGTTGAATAGTCATGAGGTAACATGAATGGGGCCTGAATAATGTAGGGTGAAGGTTGAAACTCTCAGGGGATAACGTTTTTTGGTTCTTGTGAATAGTAATGTGGGAAAGCAGGCTTACTTTTCCTTTTAATTTAAGGTAGCAAAAGGTTAATGAACTGTTAGCTGATTAGTTATTTGTATCGTAAGCCTTTCAAAGTCTACTGGGATTAAAAGAGGTTTCAGTCTAATTGCAATTGCAATTGGATTCTAGTTGGTAACAAGATTAGATCCCGAACTAAAATGTACGAACAACCAGTTTGCATTTTTTTCTTCTACTTATTTTCGTCTCAAATACCTAAGTAATATCTTAAAAGAGACAGCGCATATCTAAATCGAAAACAGCATAATTACTAGCTTTGAAACAATTAGGAGCCGCTTCCAGATAATGCGAACGATAAAAAAAAGAAAACTAATAATTAAAATCCGAGAGTCTGTGACAAGTTTCTATTACCTACCAATTTTCTAATTATACCTTATTATGGTATACATCGCACATTTACTTTATAGTGGAGCAGGTAATACATGCAGAAAATCTTAAGGCCCTGTGCACTTTGGTTTCATTTCTCATTTACTAATCGTTGCAACTAGATATACTGATAGATTTTGTTCATAGTTTTTTATATAAAAATAAACTAAAAAGATGAAATTATAAAAATGAAATAATAAGAAAATGTTATTATTTTCTTATTGTAGAGGAATGTAAGGTGTGTATTGATAATATAAATTTCACATAGTATAACGATATTTTTTAAACAAAGAGGTATTTACTGTCATCTTTAACATTTTTTTTCGGTATAGTTATCTTTATCCGTGTTTAACTTTACACAGCGCTGGACATGTTCATTACTTCATTTTTCTAAAGCATTTCTTCTGGTATAAAAATTATATTCTTGAGAGATTTAAAACGCTTCAAAATCTTAAAAAGTAGCACACCTCGCCTTAAGAACCCTTAATCTGTAGAATCTACGTCGGCGGGCCAATTAAAGCATTAGAACTAAGAACTACCAGGGCCCTGTTTAATAAAGCTGACAATTCGACAAATATGTCAAAAAAAGACAAAATTGTAGAATTGTCGCGCTTAAGCTGTTTAATAAAAGTGACAAATATGTCAAAAATCGACAGCTGAAATCTTGTCATATTTGTCATGTAAAAATGCGTTTAATAAAACTCGACAAATATGTCGCGTTTTATTAAACGCATTTATACATATTATGTCAGAAAACCACGGTCAAAATATTTCTGACAATTGTCGGATTGTCGTGACAATTATGTCGACTTTTGACATATTTGCAAATATTTTTTTTATGAAGCTAAATGAGGGTAAAATAGACAAAATATTAACAAAGTAAAAGAACGAATCAATCACTAGTGCAACTTCGATTGTTTGATACTAAGTAGTCTGTGATTGTTTGTTCTGATCGCGTTTAAAATGGAAATGCACAATAAACTTACCATTTTGGGCCTTATATATGAAAGTAGAAATATACTCTTTGGGAAGTTTAGTGACCAATTGACCCACGATATAAAAATCAAAAAATGGAAGGAAATAGCCGAAAAACTAACAACATTAGGTATTTACAATAAGGACTGGAAATACCTTCGTGACACTACATGGCAAAATTGGCGCAAAAGGACCATGGTAAGGTTTAGTTTATTTTAACTAGTTTATCCGTATTTATTTATTTAGACCGTTAACCAACTATAAATAAAGGAGTTAGCAATTAGATATTTTTAACTTTGTTTGATTGTCATGAATCTTTCAGGAAAAGAGAGATAATCGTCTGCAGACTGGTTCTGGGGGAGGAAAAAAATGCAAATATGACGATTCTGATGAAATGATACTAAAAATCATAGGAAAGGATTCTCCAGCAATAGATGGCCTTCAAATACCAGAATCTTCGGGGTCAAATGAAACACAGGTATCCGTGCCTGTTTTTATCGCAGAAACGCCCCCTCCTCAACCTCAAAATCCAATACGCAGAAAATCACATCCCCCACGTCAATCTATAACTGAAGTTGATTTACCAAATGACTTATTGGATTTTAAGAAACAAAAAATGGAAATAGAAGTAAAAATTGCTAAAGAAAAACTTCAAATTGCAAAAAGAGAAAACTACAAGTTAGATTTGGAGCTACTCAAACTTGAAAAAGAATTGAATATACAGCCATCAGAATTTACACTACCTTTGTATTTACAAAACGTTCGGGTTATTGACGTTTGTAATATTCAAAATGAACAAATTGTTCAAACAAGACAGTCGGGTGATAATGAACAAGTTAGCGATATTTTAGAAAGAGCTGTGAATGAAAATCTTGAAGTATAATCAATCATGTATTTATTATAATAACCAAATAAATTATTCATTCAAACAGTTGTATTAATGACTGTAGAACTGCAATCGCTTCCTCATCAAATACTTCGTCCACATTGTTATAATCTACAACTGTATCATTGTTATTTCCGCTAATATCTTGTTCTAAATAGGGTGCATAGCAATCTGAGCCTAACCGTTTTTCAATATTATGCATAACAATGCAAGATAATATAACATTGCTTGCAATTATCGGCTGAACTCTTAGGTGATTAAGACATGGAAATTTTTCTTTTATAATTCCCAAAGAATTTTCCACCAATCTTCTTGTTGACTTAAAAGCACGCAAGAATCTTTCTAGTGATGCTGTCCTTGGTATTTGTATTGGTATATTAGGCGTTATAAGCCACTTTTTCAAACCATATCCACTGTCTCCCAAGATTATTGCATTTGGGAATGGTCTCCATCCACTTTCCCATGTCTGTGCTAAAGAAGAGCATCTCATCACTCTGGCATCGTGAACAGAGCCAGGCCATCTTGCAGATGCGTAGAAAATTTCTAAGTTTGGCCCGCATACCACCATAATATTAATTGAATGGTTTCCGTTTCTGTCTACAAACGCAGATTCATTTTGATAAGGCGCATCTAGAGGAATTAACGAACCGTCCACAATACCAGATATTCTAGGTATCCCATTATGCCTCATGAAAAGTGTTGGTATTCGGTTACAATTATCAGGCCAACGAACCTCTTCTCCGAGTAATTCAGTAATCACGGCTCCACATACCCTTCTTATACAATGATGTACGGTTGCTTTACTAAGCCCATGTGCATCACCAATAACGTGGTACTGCGAACCACAACCCATCCAATGCAAAGCGCATAAAATTTGTTTATCCGGTGTAAGTGCTAGGTTTCTGCTTGTAACATGTTCAAGTCGATGACCAATTTTATCAATTAAATATTCTACGGTAGTTTTACATACCCGAAATTTTTCTTTAAAGCAGAAATCTGTAATTGAGAAGGAGAAATTGATTCTGCTTTTAAATGATCGTCGTTGCCTCCTCGTTTGAATTTGTTCCAAGTATTCATCATCACTACTCTCACTGCTCGATGTAAGTACCATTTTTGTAGTAAAGCTTTTAAAAACACTTTCTTACACGTTCAAAATTCAAAATATGGTTTCGCGACAGAGGGTAAAGCTCCTGTCAGAATTGTCGGACAATTCTACAAATATGTCAATATGTCATGACAATTTTCTGTTTAATAAAGCAGATTTGACAAGTTTTTCACGACAAATTGTCACCTGTCACCTGTCGCTTAAAAAGTTTTATTAAACAGAAAAATGTCGGATTGTCGCGACAATCCGACATATTTGTGAGTTTTCCACCATGACAATTTTGTCGCCTGTAAGTTTTATTAAACAGAAAAATTGTCGAATTGTCACTTTTTGACGTATGTCGGACTTGTCGCATTGTCAGCTTTATTAAACAGGGCCCAGTTGTTAATTAAACATGTTAGTTAAATTACTGGCCTATTTGCGGATTTAATTAGAAGAAAACTAGTGTAGTTTGTGTTGCATTTCGTTTTAAACTTTTCTATGAATGTTGATTTCTCGTGGCTAAGCTGCAGTCATTTGTTTTAGAATGAAGTTTCTTAGTTTAAACACCTTAGACAGGGGTTACACGATCAGTCTGGCGTCAGTCAATTCCATCAGTCAGGTCATGAATGATGGGAGACTGATCGTGTATCCGGGGTGACTGACGGACTGATGGTCCAAAATGTACCGTGTTTTTTGCCCGTCAGTCTTTCGTCAGTCTGTGACTGATGCCAGAATGACGCCAGACTGATCGTGTAACCCCTGTCTTATAAATATGTATATTGGGTAATAAAGGTGCAATGATTTTGAGGTTTTGAGCATGAGTGTGGATAGATATTGTGGAAGGGGGCGACCAAGGAGAGATGGATGCATTGTGTGAATGTCGATATATCTAGGAAGAATGTTAATTGTGACATGACGGCAGATGGAAGAGTATGTAAACAGAAAACATGTTATGCCGACCCAAAATAAATTGGGATAAGGGCAGAAAGATGATGATCACGATGAAAGGTGCAACGATGAATCATCCATCTTATTGAATATATTATTACATATGTTTCATCAGTGCAAATATTATCCTGATTATATGTGATTACGTTAAATTACAAATCTGTACTCGTAAAGGATATGAACAAAGCAAAATAAAATATTTCGTTAGCACAACAAAAGACTACAACACACGATATCAAATTAGAACCTTACAAAATGATAGTAATTTTCCTTATTGTGTTCTTTTCATTTATTTCGACATCAAGCAAAACAATGTCTGTCATCATAATCAAACGACATTACTCTACCGTACCTAATATATCCAAAACAATGTTACCGAATACAATTTCGTAATATACATGTTTGAAATTTTAACGTTTATTAGACCGTGAAATGTTTATATGGCCTTAATGTCACGAATTTTATTTTCTTAACCCCCTTTTGTTTTTACAACAATAGGGGTGTGATGTAAACCTNTCTGGGGGAGGAAAAAAATGCAAATATGACGATTCTGATGAAATGATACTAAAAATCATAGGAAAGGATTCTCCAGCAATAGATGGCCTTCAAATACCAGAATCTTCGGGGTCAAATGAAACACAGGTATCCGTGCCTGTTTTTATCGCAGAAACGCCCCCTCCTCAACCTCAAAATCCAATACGCAGAAAATCACATCCCCCACGTCAATCTATAACTGAAGTTGATTTACCAAATGACTTATTGGATTTTAAGAAACAAAAAATGGAAATAGAAGTAAAAATTGCTAAAGAAAAACTTCAAATTGCAAAAAGAGAAAACTACAAGTTAGATTTGGAGCTACTCAAACTTGAAAAAGAATTGAATATACAGCCATCAGAATTTACACTACCTTTGTATTTACAAAACGTTCGGGTTATTGACGTTTGTAATATTCAAAATGAACAAATTGTTCAAACAAGACAGTCGGGTGATAATGAACAAGTTAGCGATATTTTAGAAAGAGCTGTGAATGAAAATCTTGAAGTATAATCAATCATGTATTTATTATAATAACCAAATAAATTATTCATTCAAACAGTTGTATTAATGACTGTAGAACTGCAATCGCTTCCTCATCAAATACTTCGTCCACATTGTTATAATCTACAACTGTATCATTGTTATTTCCGCTAATATCTTGTTCTAAATAGGGTGCATAGCAATCTGAGCCTAACCGTTTTTCAATATTATGCATAACAATGCAAGATAATATAACATTGCTTGCAATTATCGGCTGAACTCTTAGGTGATTAAGACATGGAAATTTTTCTTTTATAATTCCCAAAGAATTTTCCACCAATCTTCTTGTTGACTTAAAAGCACGCAAGAATCTTTCTAGTGATGCTGTCCTTGGTATTTGTATTGGTATATTAGGCGTTATAAGCCACTTTTTCAAACCATATCCACTGTCTCCCAAGATTATTGCATTTGGGAATGGTCTCCATCCACTTTCCCATGTCTGTGCTAAAGAAGAGCATCTCATCACTCTGGCATCGTGAACAGAGCCAGGCCATCTTGCAGATGCGTAGAAAATTTCTAAGTTTGGCCCGCATACCACCATAATATTAATTGAATGGTTTCCGTTTCTGTCTACAAACGCAGATTCATTTTGATAAGGCGCATCTAGAGGAATTAACGAACCGTCCACAATACCAGATATTCTAGGTATCCCATTATGCCTCATGAAAAGTGTTGGTATTCGGTTACAATTATCAGGCCAACGAACCTCTTCTCCGAGTAATTCAGTAATCACGGCTCCACATACCCTTCTTATACAATGATGTACGGTTGCTTTACTAAGCCCATGTGCATCACCAATAACGTGGTACTGCGAACCACAACCCATCCAATGCAAAGCGCATAAAATTTGTTTATCCGGTGTAAGTGCTAGGTTTCTGCTTGTAACATGTTCAAGTCGATGACCAATTTTATCAATTAAATATTCTACGGTAGTTTTACATACCCGAAATTTTTCTTTAAAGCAGAAATCTGTAATTGAGAAGGAGAAATTGATTCTGCTTTTAAATGATCGTCGTTGCCTCCTCGTTTGAATTTGTTCCAAGTATTCATCATCACTACTCTCACTGCTCGATGTAAGTACCATTTTTGTAGTAAAGCTTTTAAAAACACTTTCTTACACGTTCAAAATTCAAAATATGGTTTCGCGACAGAGGGTAAAGCTCCTGTCAGAATTGTCGGACAATTCTACAAATATGTCAATATGTCATGACAATTTTCTGTTTAATAAAGCAGATTTGACAAGTTTTTCACGACAAATTGTCACCTGTCACCTGTCGCTTAAAAAGTTTTATTAAACAGAAAAATGTCGGATTGTCGCGACAATCCGACATATTTGTGAGTTTTCCACCATGACAATTTTGTCGCCTGTAAGTTTTATTAAACAGAAAAATTGTCGAATTGTCACTTTTTGACGTATGTCGGACTTGTCGCATTGTCAGCTTTATTAAACAGGGCCCAGTTGTTAATTAAACATGTTAGTTAAATTACTGGCCTATTTGCGGATTTAATTAGAAGAAAACTAGTGTAGTTTGTGTTGCATTTCGTTTTAAACTTTTCTATGAATGTTGATTTCTCGTGGCTAAGCTGCAGTCATTTGTTTTAGAATGAAGTTTCTTAGTTTAAACACCTTAGACAGGGGTTACACGATCAGTCTGGCGTCAGTCAATTCCATCAGTCAGGTCATGAATGATGGGAGACTGATCGTGTATCCGGGGTGACTGACGGACTGATGGTCCAAAATGTACCGTGTTTTTTGCCCGTCAGTCTTTCGTCAGTCTGTGACTGATGCCAGAATGACGCCAGACTGATCGTGTAACCCCTGTCTTATAAATATGTATATTGGGTAATAAAGGTGCAATGATTTTGAGGTTTTGAGCATGAGTGTGGATAGATATTGTGGAAGGGGGCGACCAAGGAGAGATGGATGCATTGTGTGAATGTCGATATATCTAGGAAGAATGTTAATTGTGACATGACGGCAGATGGAAGAGTATGTAAACAGAAAACATGTTATGCCGACCCAAAATAAATTGGGATAAGGGCAGAAAGATGATGATCACGATGAAAGGTGCAACGATGAATCATCCATCTTATTGAATATATTATTACATATGTTTCATCAGTGCAAATATTATCCTGATTATATGTGATTACGTTAAATTACAAATCTGTACTCGTAAAGGATATGAACAAAGCAAAATAAAATATTTCGTTAGCACAACAAAAGACTACAACACACGATATCAAATTAGAACCTTACAAAATGATAGTAATTTTCCTTATTGTGTTCTTTTCATTTATTTCGACATCAAGCAAAACAATGTCTGTCATCATAATCAAACGACATTACTCTACCGTACCTAATATATCCAAAACAATGTTACCGAATACAATTTCGTAATATACATGTTTGAAATTTTAACGTTTATTAGACCGTGAAATGTTTATATGGCCTTAATGTCACGAATTTTATTTTCTTAACCCCCTTTTGTTTTTACAACAATAGGGGTGTGATGTAAACCTTTTGAAACTTCTCTGTGTTCATTTATTTATGTATCATTATGAAGGTAAAAGGCAGGGACAATGGAAAGAGGGTTTTTGTTACCTTCAGAGGGTATTTTGTCATGTTATATGTTGGTAAAATCGTCTGTCTGTCGGGTTGATATTTTTTCTGAGTGGTTCTTGTGATACGTTAAACTGTTTGATGTTTGTTTGTTTTATATTAAGCTCTTTGTTGTGGGATGCGAGTTTGCTTTTATTTTTCTTTTAAATTGCTTTGATGGATTATTTTGTTAGGTTTACTCGGTGTCAACGTAGGGTAAACAGTAAATATGTTATGTGTTTCTCAAACCATTGTTTATACAATTTTGACTATCCTCTTAGCATGATTTGAACATTTGCCAACCGTTTTGTTTTCCTGTAAAATCTGCACTCATTCACCGCATTATTAAAAAAGACTATACCAAATGCCTTCAACATATGTATAGTACTAAAAATAGGCCAAGTGCGAGTACCATTGTCATCTATGAAAAATTTTAATTGTCTCATGAGATACAGCTTGGTGACAGACGGATGGACTGACAGCGAAGTCTTAATAGTAATCCCGTTTTATTCTCTAGGTACGGAACATAAAAAAAAAACTGAAAGAACCAGACGCTAAACTATACAAATGACGCTAAATAAAAGCCCATTCTGAACAGAACAGAGCCATCAGATGACCATACATGGCAAGTGATTACGTTGTATCGGAGCAAAATGAAGAGCTTCCACACATTGTTCTAGACTAGGAACTGTATGGTATCTCCCTATTGTTTGTACAAATGAGTTTATGTACCACTTGTGTAATGTCTGAGTGAATGGATCTTGTTACGACAGGTTAGGAGAAATGATAATCAGGTAGTAGTAGTTGGAGTAATGATGGTGATATTGTATTCTTCTACCTTGTTGGTCTAGTTGTCTCTTAGGTGATGAGGTTTTGGGTTCAATTCCCGAGTGAGGTCGAAATCTCGAAGTTTTTATGGATTTTAGAAACTTTCACAAAGCACCCCAGGGTCTGGAAGTTGGTGGCTGATACACCTATGCATCGGAAAGCAACTAATGTCGGTTTTGCATCTAATCTCTGTCCGTTCGTGTCGGATATGAGAGTAAAAGAATAGAGAGTGCATCTGTGGCTGTGCAAATGCTTGTGATCTCCTTATTTAACACCATGGCCATTAATCTTAGTCGTATATGAGGAATTAGCATTATGTCATTATGACTACTGGAGTATTTCTCCATTCTTTCCCTTACTTTTATAATATCTTTTATACCCTTAAAAATAAGTTAAAGCAATAAACCAATCGTGATTCAATTCGTAATTAATTATACTTATTTCTATACTTGCTCCTTAGAAATTTTGGGTCAAAGATTCTCATTATTTTCTTACCGGTTAAGAAAGCTAAGATTTAGCATAAAGAAGCATCTTATTCATCCCAATACGGCGTTAGTAATTTGCAAGCAAAGCCATTTACGTTAAATAAACTCCAATAACAATTCTATCCAATACAGTGAGTTACTACTTATTTAGAGGCAAGAATTAATTACTGGGAGAAATAAAACCAAAGAAAATGGCTGCGTGTAATGGATCGTAACATTACGAGCGAAAAACTTTGCCAAAGAATGATTGTAACGACTTGGTTTACTGAATTACTGTTATCGTTTTACTGGCAAGTAGCCATGGACGTAGACAAAAGATAAACGTATTTTTTGGTAAAAGAAAAGCTGCGTATGAAATGTAAGCGAAATTTTGCGTAATTCTCTTAGACCAATAAGCATAAATGAATCTATTTGATGAAATTCATAATGATATAAATAAAGCACGCAAAAATCTAAGTCAAAAGTTTTTTTTTATCAAATAGGCCCTTTACATGATCTTATGAAACGTCAAACTAATTGCACGGTTCCAAAAAGTTGGCCTCAAGGAGACGAAATGGCAAGAAACTCCATGGACACTCTTTTTAAGAAAATAATATGTTCGCGACAAATAAAACAAGGAATAGGTAACAAGCAACGAAATAAAAATAACAAAAGAACATATATGCACTATAGCAAATAAACTTCACAGCGCACCAATTCCCTATTATAACCCATACACTCCACCACCATAAAATGAGAAGGAATTCCAGCTTTTGCAAATGAACATGCTGAATTATACAGCAGTAACCGTAGCCGTGTAATTATCAAAATACGTGTACCGCCAATAAAATAGCTAATTGTTATAATAACACTTAAAATAACTGTTAACGACGACGCCTTACAAGCGGTCTGGATTAGGGTTGATAAGTATGGAGATGATAGTTATGTCAAGAATGTATTTGATGGGGAAGATGATGTAATGTATGAAGAAGAAATCAATGGGTCTTATGTCTTTGGGATAGGAGAAGAAAAAGACAGTTGAGAATTTAATGATGACAGATTGATTTTAGAAGCCCAAGTGACTGTTCTTTTAGAAACTATGTCCAAAGAAACGTGTTGATTTACACTTTAAATATAGAATGTTTGTATCAATCGTTAATTGAATTATGGGCGTATGTATTCTGGCTACATGGATCAGTAGACTAAGATTGCTAATTTTTGACAGCAAAATAAAAGCTAATTATAAATGAATAGAATATTATGGTGCCTTATCCTTTGACATCATTTTAAATTACCGTTTTAAGTACCCTTAAAATTACTTGTGACATTAAGATATTTTTTGTTTCTTCTAAGCAAACCGGTCATTTGCCAAATTGATCTTTCCAAATTCCCAGATTTATTTCTTCAGGGATAATTTCTACCAATATGTGGTCTTCATCGGTTCTAAGTAATTGCAGATTGTAGTTATTTGATGTAGTAACCCTGTTTGTAACATGACCAGTGAACTGCTTCAGCTATTTCTTGGCTGGCCGTGCTCATAATTTTAATGCGTCAAAACCAGTAGCTATTAAGATCCTGGATACCGTTGAATACCAAGGACGCGCAGCATATTCTTAAAAGTTCATACTATGGATTGTCGAATGCAAACTCGACTTTTTTTACTCCAAAACTGAGTGATCAAAGAAGTATCAACAGTGAACTTCTAAATAGAGCAACATCTTAGATATGGACTACTGTGTGACCTCGAAGGAACACGATGTTTCTTGTTTCAGTTTTCCTTAGATTTTGGAAGTACCACAAGGGCCCTTCTCCATGATATAGCTCTCCATTCTGGATCAAACTCACTCTTTTTTAGACACTTTTACGTGATAACAAGATAATCATCTCACATTATAGTAGGGCCAATAGTTTGCGGAAACTAAAGCTTAATAAACGGCTTGCAGGACAGTACAGCATCTATATTCCTAATCAATGTGATTCTCCGGAGCCAGGCATTAAATGGCCCTAGGGGTAACAATTATTCAGGTACTAGGGAGGCGTGGGGGAGACAGCATAAATAACCTCTAAAGACTACGAGCTGGGCTTATTTATTGCGTTGCCATGGTGATCGGGGAAAAATAGATCGTATCTGCGTTAGTACGGTGTGTTCGTAGTGGGAAAAATGCGGCCGAATTTTAATATAGCGAAATTTTTATCTTGAGGTTTTTAAACCTGAATTTGAAACTCAGTTGCTAAACATGAATATACTTTTATGATAACGCGGTGGAAATGGACTATTAAATACAAAAGATTATCCATCACATAATAAGTGCGTATTATCCAATACAATATATTTCGTCATTGTTATCGACAATCCAACTTTTTGCAACAAATTACATCTACCAAATTACGGAAATGGAGCTCAAAATCTTGAAAATAATCTTCTTTTTACCAAACACACCAATACTGAGCTCGCACAAAAACCCTTAAGACAAGATTAAACCAAAAATCAGAGGCAAACCCACATTCTAATTTCCCAAAATTTGCATAGTTACAAGAAACTCAATCAGAGCCCCCATTTTCTTTCAAATAAAGGCCCTTGGCCCACATTGAAAAAGGAAAATATCCCTTAGAATGTAATGAGTCCTTCTTTGTTCGATTACTGTAATTGTAGAAGGAGGTTCTTTTCCTTCGAAGATCCAATTTCGAGTTTGCGGTTCAGGCTTTTACTGGTTTATTTAATTTATCCTACATTTACACGTTACTGGGATTGCGTATCGTGTTACAAGTGAGATTTCGTCTTTCTTTTGTTTTGGTTGTATTTGATTTTCGAACTTGTGTTTGAGTTTGGTATAAGTATTAGTATAAAAGGATTCGATATATAAAAGTAAAATCACATTAACTTTGCCAAAGTCAGGGTCCTGTTCTCCATGGCTTAAATCTTTTTGGTACGGTAACTATAAAATAAGAGCCAATCAAACATTTCAATATCAAAATGATAAATGATTTCATCTCATCTCCAATTTAATTAACATTTCAGATACCGTCCGCAAAAAAGCAGTATCAAATTAACCTTCCTATACTCGCGCGTTGGTCTGTGAGACCGACGAAACACATTTTTGTAAATATTTTTATGCAGGTGAGACTTATGAAGTTGAGTTCCTTGCTAGCTGCCGGATTTGTGGCTAGCTTCATTTTAGGGCATGCCGTGCGTTCGGAAAGATCGCACGTCTTGTAGCATTTGGCGCCAATCGGTCCCTGAGACCGACGCGGGTATAGGTGCAACTTTTTGTGTACGTATTAATCTAATATATTTAGTGTATTTATATATTTTTTACACACTTTTAATACTTTATTATATTTATGTATGTATTGTATGTTGGTCTACATTCTATTTTCACAAATTTTATCATTATTTTTTAGATCATACTTCATATCAACTAATATAGGATAAGATCAGTCCGTAACTTAGACGAAGGGCTTTCATTACATCTTTGCCGAGAACGATAAGGTCTAGGCTCATCGAAATACCTAAATTAGATGGACCAGAGTCTTTAGCAACATCTAACAATAATAAAGTTGGTCGTTGTGGATTCTGCTCACAAAAAAAA
>NWSH02000437.1:11348925-11372612 GCA_002382865.2 Heliothis virescens | reverse complement strand
GTCTAGGCTCATCGAAATACCTAAATTAGATGGACCAGAGTCTTTAGCAACATCTAACAATAATAAAGTTGGTCGTTGTGGATTCTGCTCACAAAAAAAACCGCAAGACACAGACATATGTAGCTAAAAATTCTTTTGTTTAGGACATGCTGTAACTGTATGCCCTAATTGTTCTGGTGAGGCTCAAAACTAAGCCAAACATAGATAAGTATATACTTTGATATGTTTACTATTATTATACAGAAGTTTATTTTGTTTTTAAGAAGAAAGTAAATGTTTAATTTGGTTTTCCTAGTACCTAAGAAAAATATTTCAAATTCGAAGACTGATTCGTGATAGACTATTAGTCAGGAAAATAATTAATAAATAAAGTATTATTCATACTATTTCGTTTCATTAGATCCTAAACTTTAAAATAATAGTAATAGTTTTTGGGCTTCTTAGTAAAAAAATATGTCATAGGGGTAAAAACTATCGGTCTGTGAGACCGTGCGCGGGTATAGGAGTTACAAAAATTGGCGCGGGTATAGGAAGGTTAAAAAAGAAACAATTCTATCGATACCGTAAATCGGAACATAATGGCTAACGGAACGTAGGTATCTTATATTTGAGCATCGATTAATTTTCTTCAAAAGAAAAAAAAGATCAACTAAGTATGCGACAAAAAACAAGGCATATCAATTAAATGTTACACCCTTGCTATCTTAAAATGATGGACAAGCTATAAATATACAAGCGATTATCACCTTTAACCCTTCCATCATAAAGTTTAATATTCCTTGAAGGTTTTTGTGAAATGGTATGAACATTAGTTCGTAGGGTATACAGAACAATAGAATTTGGTATCGAGTTGGAAATAAATGATCTCTACTATTGTTAGTTTTGGCAAACAATGGGATACGTTACTGTTACCGTTTTTTTAAGATTTTGTAAGTAATTATGAGTTTCGTGTGTAACATCCTTCTTAGAGGATAGTTTGGACATTTTCGGAACAACTGAACTAATTGCTCTACCGTTAGTAAACTTTTTACTTGGGACTTTTTAAAAATTTACCGCAACATTCGCAAGTCCACTTAGCTAAATTCAGCTTTAAAAACTTGGCTAAAAAACTGCACTTTATTTCATGCATTGCTCTTACTGTATTTATATTAAACTTATTTAAATCCATGATTTTGATAAGAAAACACAAGTCGTCATAATTAATTACTACTAATTGGGCCTTAAATAAATTAATAAATAAATTAATTAATCAGAATAACACTAATCTGTTCTAAAACGTTATTTTATAATATTTTTAGCACAAACCCATTTTTATTAATCACATTAAATATTTTACACACGTCAATAAACAGTTAATTAAGTTCGCATTTCGGATGCAAATATTTTAATTAATTTTTATCATTAACTAAAATGAAAGCCACTTAACGATAATGTTAAAATTTTGATTATAATTCGTATGATAATGATACCTATTTATATATTTAATTAATACTTAAAAAATAAATAAGGAAATTAACTTCTTTGGAGGTATTTTATATTTTAAAGTTATTAAGGATATTAAAATAACTGGTCAAAATCTTCCAAATCAGATTCCACTTAATTCTATTTCTAATGATTATTATTTAAAATGACTTGCAAATTGAAAAATAATGCATAAAATACCAACAACCCTGCTAAATTAAAAAGACACAAATGCAACCACACACTCTATAACTAATATGAACATCTATACTTAACAGGATAGGAGATTTAACGAGGTACAATGTACTAGCAAATAGTTTAATATTACTGTAACGGTCATCAAATCGTTAGAATTGAATGGCTCATGACATCATGGCATGATGATGGATAAAAAGTTGTGATTATATCATGTTACTGTTAGAAACAGTAGTGGTAAAAGTAGCGAGAAGTCTTTATTTAGAGACTTCAGCACCAAAATTTTGCTAACTAGAAGATATAATGAAGGATAATAATGAAGAAAACTAATGAATTGTAATAGAAGTTGTAGTTGACTATGATTTGATTATCCGTGACTGCCATGACAATAAGTCGATAACCAGACTAGGAATACTTAAAAAGAGTTTTTTTTTATCGATAAAAAATCATGAAATGACCCCTCTCTATGTGGATGCAACGTGAGGGACTGCCAGACTCTGACTGACTAAAACCCACCATGTTCCTTCTTAAGCCTTTTGTATACCAGGGCTACAGTAACTCTTGTGAACAATCCCGCAGCTCCTAGAATAGAGCCTAAAATGTAGCTTGAATAAAGTCTTCACAATAATGCATATTCCATACCTTAACCCTTAAACCACAAAGAAAGAATTTAAGAGTACACAATAAAACTGAATGGAGCGAAATCAGCAATACGCTTGAAGTGGTAAAAGCTTACGAACCATATAAGGTCTTAAACATTTCAACAAGTTTAATTCGACTGCAGTAAAAAGCAGGGGATATGACCAATGCAGAGGGATATAAAATAAAACTTTATCGGCATTTATAGTGCGATAAAGAGAATACACATTTGCTGAATATGTTACTTTTATTTCAGTTACTAAACCGTGATTTTAACGTTTGAATAAAATTGAGATATAAAAACTGTGGCAAGAATAGAATTTGCATTTGAGTATGTTGTTATAGTATATATATAGTAAATATTCTGTATTGAAATCCTTTAAGATTCCAATAAGTCTGTGTGGGTATGCAAAATGTGACATGTCTGTCCTATCAACAATCTCAATACACACCAATAAAACTTATTGACAGTTTCCATAATACCTCAGCTTTGTGATAAAATATTCTGCAGTTTTCAATATACGTATCCAACAATACGTTTTGTTCGCTTTGTCGAAGCTTGTGCCGAGGTTTACCGTCAGGATTTCGCTTTTCCAACCAAAAATCTATACGCCGATAAATCCCAGTTCAATATTTCAAGAGACAAAACCATTGGAAATTCGTTTTCAAAGTTTTAGATAAAATTGCTCGTGTGTCCTATAGAACTCTATTTTGTGTGTACCTATAAATTTAAAAGAAGATACTGTTATTAAGATAGTTACTTTCTTAGCATTGATAAGGTCTTCAACGTAAATAATTGCAGGAATCGAGTGAGTAACACACAATATTGTTTCTTACTAAAAACAAAATTCAATTTCTAAAATCAATTTATTTCCCAATTACTCCATCCACACATTTCATAACAGAAGTGTATCCACACAAAACAAATACACAAATATTTGTTTTTAATCATAAAATCAAAATGATCCTCCACCCGAGCATAAGCCAAACATTGACAGAGGCTAACAAACTCCGATCTAAATTAACCGTCCACAAAACTCTAAAATCTACAAATTACATTGGATACAACAGCAAAATAAATTCACTTACTCAATTGGCCTGCAAAAACCAATCGACCAATGTACACAGTCCACAATTCGCTTTCGTGAACGGTACATGAAATCACGTTCCAGAATTTAATTCGATATTACTCGAAAAGGGTCGAAAGTCGAGACAGACATTTTTTGCGAACAATCACACGGTCATCCATGTACGCAATCTGACAATAAATTCAACGTTAACCATTTAATAAGCAACGTAATACTATAACTGTTGTACGAAGTTAATGAGAATCTTGTTTCACGAAACGATTCAATGAATTGGAGGTTGATTCATAAAGGAACCTGTTTTAATGGCTGTAATATGACTTTGGTAATAACCTTATCCAAAAGCAGCATTAGTAAAGTCAGCGTTATTTTCTTTTATAATTGCCTAGCTTTCGTCCGCAGTTTCTCCCACGTCTCAAAAGAACTACTTCTCGCTTTGGATAAAAAATTGCCTACATGTTATACTGACTAATATAAGCCATATTACTGCAAAGTTTCATAAAATTTTATTCAGTAGTTTTTGCATGAAAGAAGAACAAACACCTATACAATAACAAACACATACAATCTTTCTATAATATTAGTAGGATTCGTCCAAAATTTTCACACATCAATAAAGAACACTATTCATAGCGCAGTAAAACCTATCTGTGAAACATAATCTCTTAATTTATTCCTTCGTGAAGGGAAGGTAGCATTTAGACTTAGACCACACAGCTTAACCGTACACTGAACTTTAATCTCAATACGTAATTGTTGAACGTGACTTTGGGTACTACTGATGGATCTGGAGTTAATAGCAAATAGTTTAAGTTGAGCGAGTACGTGCCCTCTATGTGCGCGTGAGTCATATTGTCGTGATTGTACGAGATTGTTATGTCTTATTACGCTTTAACTGTTTCGGTTACAAGTGTTTGAGATTTGTCGTGGTCAGTGATAGCTGTAATGTTATTGTTATTAGTCCCGATCAGTTTTGTGATATCAGGTAGAGGAAACTTCTTCCCATATAAAATATGTTACTTGGTATGACTTTTCAAATGTGAAAGATTTTTCAAATCCGTTCAATAGTTTCGGACCTTTTAGGGGGCAATAAAAAAAACAATCAAAAAATATTCTTACTCATAATATAGATAACTTCAACTTCTTTTCAATTTAAAACAATTGAAGTCAAAGAATAATCCATGGGATTTTTAAATTCAATGTTAGCCGAAGATCTTTTTCCGGTCCATTAGATTCAACCGGAATCCATTCGATGTTACTTCGTCTGCTATTAAATTAATCCATTCAGACTTCGATCCTTCCAGACATTTGATTTGGAGCCGGGATTATGAGCTTTAGTCTTGGGACAGCTTAATGGGCAGAGCTGAAAGGGCACTTAAAACTGTTCATTCGATTTCACTTTAAAACGTCTGTCTGTCTGAAATATTATTATCTTGGATAAATGTCTTCTTTTACGAAATAATTGTACGCGTAATAATTTACCTTATTACGTCGCCATCTTTAAACAGTTCAATTTTAAGTTGAAGTCTGCCAAATTTTCCGACAAGTCAACAGCTGAATACCCACTTCTCACAGTGTAAAGAAGTAATGTCGGAAGGCACAAAGTACTCATCGAGGCTAATTTGACTGATACCGCCCACCTCATAAACAAAATCAAGCTACCTGATAGCCTAACATTCGTCAGTTCAACAAGAAGTAATAAAATACTTCACAAGCAAGCCATATTCGATGATGCCGACGGCCATACCAAAAGTAGAGAGCAACGCGTTCGTTCCCAAGAATCATTCATACTGAATCAGGTCGTCCGTCACGGTTTTAATGCGAGACGAACAGATTCCAGGTTAGAACATACAGGGTGAATGTATTCATGATTATATTATAGAGGTATTCATGAATAACGACCGTGAAGTTGGACATACTTTTGTAAGATATTGTTTGGACAAAGAAACTTAAATAAATGTACTTTATTAATCAGAAGAAGTAGATACAATGCTCAATAACGTTGTCGGATTAAAACAATGCTTAGTAATAAAGAAATGAACATCACCAAATTCGATTCAATTTTCCTTGAATCGAGAAACACTATCGATTAACATACAAATGAATCGATATAGCACAACAAAGATACAGCTAACAGCTACGACGATAAAACACAATAGAACATTTACACAAGAGTTTACTCAACGTCTTTAAGCATTAGCGTATCTACTGCAGGTGTAATGAGCGAACTATTATAGCGTTAACTAGCATAAATACGTAGTAACTAGAGTCAGGCTGGTTTACGTATCTGATGAGATCTCAGTGAATAGCATCGTTTAATTTTACGCTATTCGCGATGGTGAGTTTCCATTGTTGAAGACTGTTGATCTTTTTTTATTGGAGGACAAAGTATCGGGATTCTAGTGGTTTTTAATATTTTTGCTATCAATAAATATTAAAAAAAAACTCGCAATCTGAAAATTTATATTTTGAAAGAAAAAACTCGACTATTATATAAACCTCATGAATAAATAAAATAGACTACCCTCATGATTGTGTTGGAAAAGATAACTGAACAACACAAAAAATATTGGTTCAAACAAAAAATCTCCTTGCTTCCCAATACCTATCATATTATTATCAATAGATCAAAGAAAAATATCCACGACGTCATTTTTCCGACGATTTTATGGCATTCAATAAAAATCTCGTATCGTGAAACAGTGAAAACGGAACACCCGTTGAATTATACCGCATCGAAGTGAGCCGCGAAGTGGAGTAAGCAAACGACCGGTGTTTTCACTATCGTTCGCCAGTACAGTTAGTTTGGTGCCGGCTCAGGCAACGACATCGGGTTAGGCGGGTTATATGCCCGGCGATTGACTGTTTGATTTTTTTGACTATTATTTTCTACGAGCAACAGTTTTGTAGTAGAGATTGTTAGAGAGAAGACAAGTTTGTATTGCAATATTGTAATGTAAGAAAAAAAAAATATTCGATATATTTTTATCTGGGTAAAAATCTGTATCATCGACACCTTTATTCATCTTTTCCTCAACACCATTTTCCATAAACGTATATATTTTCCTCCCATTTTCATACGATTTATTAAATAAATTCCTCGTTATCTCGTTCGGTAGCGGAACACGGCTAAGCTTACGTGTAGACGGCTAGAGTTTTCACTATCGTTTGTAGGAATACAGTTACTCGGATCCTCTGATGCCAACGACATGTTAGGCGGCTTACAAACAGCGCGACTGTCGATTAAATCGAAGTAGCTTTATGTCGACTTTTAATAGGTTATTTTATCAGGTGTCGTATCATGATGAATGGTAGATTGGTCGTGGATTAAATGTGTCATTTGATCATTCACGCTTCAGAGTCACTTATCATGTCAAAGACATTTTAATGTGAATAAATGTTATTGCTAAAAGATGTATTCTTTTACATCCGTATTTATTCCCGTCGTATACAGTATTTATGACATAAAAAATATATTGATTTGTTACTCACTTTACGCTTAAATTAAGACAACGATAAACAGACCAGCTCATTTAGACATAACAGAATAATAGTATTGTTCTCAAAAATATTGATTTTATATTATTCATCATAACCATCGAATAATAGTACATTTTGTAAAACAATAACAAACCGGTTTCGAATAGAAGTCTCGGTTTTGGTTAGTAGGTATAGAATAGCAGGTTTTCGCCGTTTATCACTCAAATTGAACATCTAGACGTTGATAAATGGTTTAGTTCTTGAAACAGAACAATTCTGGAAATACCATTCAACTATCGCTTCCAGATATTAAAGAAAATACTATTTTTCTTCAGGTTATGTAAAACCATCAATTTATTGATGTTAGGTACAATTTGGTTCAAGCTAGACAGTTCTGAGATATGAAAAAAAAAAACATATAAATGCTAATTTTGGTTTACTCGATTTAGCTGTCAGTATCAGCGAAATTCAAATTCAGCAACCTAGTCAATTTCACAAAAGTAAAAGATTTTAAATATTTTTTTACCAAATTGACATTTAGCCAGAAATTGCTTTGCCTTCATATTCGTGACACTAAGAGTAATAGTTATTTCGTAAATATCACAAATCTTGGATTTGCAATGTCACGCAAACTGAAATGAAGGCACAAATCTGTTAAGCAAGAAATATATTCTGAAATGCAAATTCAGCCTAATGTAAGCGAAAAGTGTATTTTAAGCCTAGCACTCATTAGCGGAGTCGTAACCGTGACCGAGTCGCCGGTATGCGGTTAGGTTTCCAGTTGGTTACTGAGTTTTTTTTTATAAATAAACGGTCCGGCTGGTCTGGGGACCTAATTTCGACATATTTTTACCATCAATTTTATCTCATCATGACAAAAAAATACGGTAGAATTGGAATGTGTCTAAAAAGTTTTGGGTATTTTTAGAAAAAAAAAAACAAATAATATACTTGCAACAGTAGGTATATGTATGTCAAAAATATTCTTCTGTCCGTTCTACCACAGACATCAACAGTATTTTTACTTTACGTTCTAAAAAATTATATAAAACGGTAATTAAAACTTTTTTACAAAATAAAATTCACGCCAAAAAAAATATGTCATGCAAAAATTATAATTCTGAATCTAATCTCATCCAACTGCTAATTACATCACCCTTTAAATGTAAACCAAGCACTACTCCTCAAACAATTAATTTGCTTGTTAATTAAACTAAGAAGAAGTTTATAAGGAAACGGGTTGCTACTAACAACCTGCCTTCATTTGCACCTACTGCATTATTTAATCTCAATGAATTATATGCACTGCCCACAACTTGCACCATCTTGTTAGCAGAGGTATAAATTCCTTTTAGTTCTTCAATTATCTCGCTGTTTTATGAAACTACTATTATAGTATACGAGCCTGTTGCACCGGTTTAATTTTTTTTATTGTTATCTGAAAGGGAAGCGAAGCTAAGTCCAATTTTGAAATTAAAAAACACATAGGTAGCTGCTCTCGTCAAATGTTTTTGCCATCCAAAAGTTGGCAACGTGTATGAGAAATCTGCCTTTGTTTGTTGCAGAAACGGTGCTAAAATATACCTTTATAAAACTGCAAATTAAAAAATAATGGAGTCAACCAAAAACCTAACAAATGTATGACACGTGTTTCAAATAATTTCCAAATAATAAATAAGCGTCAAACGTCTGTTAACTTCTTATACAATAACACCAATATTTTTTTAAGATTGACAGCATTTTTTTTACGTTTATTATTTTTGGTCTCTAGTGAGCAACCGACCTAAGTCTTAAAGAATTGTGCTAAGGACTTATAAACAATTTCGCGTCGGTTATCGCAGTAGTATTGCCACGTGAAAAACTGGAGCAGTTCTGATATCGTTTTATAGGTGTACTTACTAGCTGGCGTTTGTTAGGGATTTTGTGTACCGATAAGATAGTGTTTTTGAAGTTTTGAGAAAGTCAATTTTTAATTTCAGTTGAATTTAAGTGACATAGATTGTGTTTTTTTTAACCGACTTCCCAAAAAGGAGGAGGTTCTCAATTCGACCGTATTTTTTTTTTTTTTTATGTATGTTAATCCTTATCTCCGGCAGTTATAGACCGATTTGAAAAATTCTTTTTGTGTTTGAAAGAGTACGATGTCGGTGTGGTCCCATGGTAAGGAGACCAGGATCTGATGATGGGATCCTGGAGAAATTGAGAGAACTCTTCAAGTTTCGTACGCTTTTTTACGTCGATGATACTATTACGGGACCGACTGTCACTGTGGGTGGGTATGTGTATTAAAGATATTATAGTTTTAGACCCGAAAACTGAAAAGCATAAAATAAAAAAAACTTTTTACAAAAAAACAAAACCGACTTCACAAAAAAACACTAAAAGGGATAAAATAAAACTTTTCACATGGCTCTAGAAGTGGCAAAATAAACCAGTCAAGAGACCTGCAGACACCGACTTCTAGAGCAAAAGTTTTATTTTATCCCTTTTATTATTTGAGATATTTTAGGTTTTTTGTCTTCTATTGTATGTAAATACTTGCGGAACTTTATAAAGCCCTATATTTCAGTTGCTCTCTACGCTGATATTAGTAACGAGATTGTAATCATATTAGGTCAATGACCCAAACACCAACACCGATCGGCTTAAAATTTTCAAAAATTACCTTACTCTATAATATAGAGTAAGGTAATTTTTGGAATTTTTTTTTGAACAGAGAGACTGGAAAGGTCTTTTTTTATTTAAAAACTACTGAACAGAGACTTCGTATGATAAAGAGTCTATATCATACGAAGTCTCTGTTCAGTAGTTTTACTTTTTTTTTTTACTTCGTATGATATAGAGTCTATATCATACGAAGTCTCTGTTCTGTAGTTTTTAAATAAAAAAAGACCTTTCCAGTATAAAAAAACATTTTGCATTTCCAAATACGTTTGCTTTATTAAACAGAACCCTCATCAAACATAATTTCTGTATTCCTTATCGAATCTGAATTTGGGTACTCGTACAAGCGAAATCAATTTTCAGTCCCGAATGTTAGGAAATTCAATTTGGGCCTCAATTCTAGACCTTCATACACACGCTTAGTTATCACCGATGGTTGAAAAAAATAGGAAAATGAAAGAGTGGTATACTTTTTAGGGTCCCGTACCCAAAGGGTAAAGCAGGACCCTATTACTAAGAATTTGCTGTCCGTCTGTCACCAGAGCGTATCTCATGAACTATGATAGAAATGACAAATGAAGTATTTCTATTGCCGCTTTAACAACAAATACTTAAAAGTATAATAAAGAAATGGGGAACAAACGTGATTTTTTGTACGAAACTCTTCGTGCGCGAGTTTGATTCGCACTTGGCTGGTTTTTTACTATTTGTGATGGATTAAAAATATTTCTAATATTGACTTAGTAGCTTATTTTTGCTAGTCATGGGATTTAAGACAAATGAGAATAAACTGCTCCGCTAGTTTGAGAAGATAATTGTCAGAGGAATTTCATCAAAATGTTTCAAAATATCCACTGATTTACATGGAACGGCTGCCTAGAGGCAGTCGTTCCAAAAACAGTTAACAGAACAACCCTTTATAAAGACAAAAATTGATATTCCTACACACAATTGTTTCTTTTAACTTTACTTATCTAAACAAAAAGCTCAAAACGTATTTTATCAAGATGGCCACCTTCAATCTACCGAAAATCCGAAAACCGGTCAATTTGATAAACTGCGTGATTGATCAAAATGGGTGGTAAATGCGTGATTGATGACGGTTACCCAATAAGTTATGTAAATCAGACGCTTACGGTCACTTAAGTATTTGAACTAAGTGACATATTTTTTTATAAGCTTCAAAGTTCACTTGAAGCTTTAGGACTTAATATTTTTCTGGCAAAGTTTGTGAATTAATACTACATCAGATAAACCGATTCTGTTGCCTATACTTTATTACTTATAAGTTTCAGCCAAATCTATTTACCAGATTTTTTAAAGACTTACAGATTAGATTTAGAATATTTTTTCTTGATTAGAATATTAATAGAAATTGAAGAGCTCGTGGCTAAGTCAAAGCTGCACGAAACGATCGATCATAAGGTTAAGCAACGCTTGACGCGGTCGGTCCATGGATGGTTGGNCGTTCGCCCTCCAAAAATCCGGGACTCTGTAGTCCTGTGGTCTGGAAGAGACATACAAATAGCTATATTAAATTTTCGGCGCCCTTGATTTTGCCTTGTCCCTTAGCACCGAAGACTTTATAACAACAATAAAACTATAATATTCGTAATTATTGTCAAGGATAACAAACATGTACCTAATAACTTAACAATAAACTCAACTTACAGTTTTACTTAGTCAGTCTTACCAAGGGGTGCCAAGTTGCCCAGGTAACTGGGTCGTGGAGGTCAGACAGGCAGTCGCTCCATGTAAAACATTGCATCAGCTGCATCCGGTTAGACTGGAAGCCGAACCCAACGCAGTTGGGAAAAGGCTAGGCAGATGAATAGAATATTAATAGGAAAGGATCAAAATTGAATAAACATACTACCTATAAAGTAAGCATAGATGTATTAAATATATGTCATCTAACAGTATTTACTTAGAAAACCAAGATTAGCAAAAACATATTTTCTCGATCTCTATCAAAGGACATACTTATCTTTTAATTAATTTCAATCAATTGAGTCGTATCTTTTAATTGATATATCAGTAACTTACTTAAGCTCCTATTTAATTATTATTTTAAACTAGCTTCTTCCAGCGGTTTTACCCGCATCCCGTGGGAACTAAACGACGCACCCAGATAAAAAGTAGCCTTAAAGCCTTCCTCGATAAATGGGCTATCTAAGAAAAAAGATTTTTTACAATCGGAGCAGTAGTTCCTGAGATTAGCGCGTTCAAACAAACAAACTCTTCAGCTTTATAATATTAGTATAGATAAATAAGTTATTCATAATTAGCTTGTTATGTAGCTCTAATTACAATTTTTTAACGATGAATTTACATCTCTATAGGGCAGTAAAATACCTGTCTATTTATGCAACATTATCTTTTTAATTAATTTATTTGCATAATAAAGTGAGAATTAAATATGTTAAGCTTTTTAGATGTGTCAAAATCCCAAGAATGCCATTTAGAACGATGCAAAATTTTTGTGTGTGAAGCTGCAAATTATGTCAAAATTAATGGTTACATAAAATGTTATACCTCTGCCGTATACTTACATATATGGCTTATACACTTGAAATTCATTGCCTATTGCAGAAGTAAAACGTGAACATACTACATTCATATTTAAATTAAATTAAATATTTATAATATAATCACAAAAACCAGTTATATAAACACAACTGCATCAGATCTTAGATTATTCTCCATAACGACCAACCGTTTGAAATCTACATCGATTAAATAAACGGCAGCAAAAGCCGGGTGCAAATACTAGTTCATCATAAATAAACACAGATAACTATCGGAGATTTTATCAAAAACATAAAATCACCGCTGTGAAACTCGTACAAATCATTTATCTAATATAGTATGATAAATGTTATGCCGTCTGTGTGTTTACTTAATGGAGAAGAAAATAAATATGAGTCATTTTTTAAAGTTTATTCATTCCTATTGCCGTCGAGTTAGATAGGCGGTAGTTCCATATAAAACACTGGTAGGTACTCAGATGCATCTGGTAATTTTTTAAAGTCTATTAATTCCTACTGCTTCCAAGTCAGATAGATGGAAGCTCCATATAAAACACTGGTAGGTACCTACTAAGCTGCATCCGTTTAGACTCGAAGCAGACCCTAAAAGAGTTGGGAAATAGCTAGGTAGATGATGATAATTAAACCTTCCCGTGTTCCAAGCGAATTATTGTGGACTCAAAATTAATGAAACTCAAATGTAAAAAAAAACTTAACTAAAGCTTAGACGTAATCATAGCAAAGACTAAAAATTCGAGTCAACTATTAATAAAAATATAAAGTTAAAACTAACGGTCTTATTGCAATCAATCTATCTAATATAATATTCATCCAGTTTTAAGTCCAAATCGGCCGTTTATCTAGTTTTCACATAATAAAAATGTCTTATTGGTAGAAAGCGAACGATTTGCATGTCAATCGATACAAAACGATGCTTGTTAAGACTTTATGACTATCAACACGCTGATAATTTGGTTACTATAATAAAATATGATAAATACATGTTCCTATTTTGCAAAATATAATAAATCATTAATTCAGGCAACCAAGATGCAAATCAGTTTTCATATACTTTTTATCCAACTTTACAAAAATGCGGAGTTTCTCAATCTAATTTTTTACTTTTTAATTTGATAAATTAGTTATCTAATACTGAAATAATGTTGCAAATCGCACGAGCAGTTACTAAGATTAGCTTAATATTAGTATAAATACATTTAACTTCAAATCAAGAGAATTGTACCTGTTATCAGATTTACGGGTTTGTGCGTAATAACCGGTAAATATACAGAGTGCCCACAACGACTAGATAGCCTTAGCAGTTTATCTAATCTCATTTGGCACAATGGTTCTATTTCAATTGTGCTTCTATTGCGTGGCGATATAGGGGCGAAATATGGTGAGCAAGATTATGGTAAAAAGTAAAAGATTTTGTTTTGATGGAAATTGAAGTATGTAAATTAACATTTGGTCGTTTCAAACGGCAGGAGTATTCATCAAAATCGTTTGTGGTCATTCATTGAATGTACAACTTAATTAATTCATATGCGTAAAATTATTTATGAAAGAGACTAAAGTAATGATAGATTACAAATCGTCACCGTTGGCGCTATCCGAAAAAGTTGATAAATACAAATACTTGAAAGCACACATTCAAAACTTTCTAATAAATCCACTATTCAGCCTTTTCATCATGAAGTGATAATAATTTGACAGCCTGTCAAAACTCTTCATCGACGAAAGCTTTCCAAAAACATTTACCATTTTAATAAATCAAAATAATTTGCGCACACTTAAATAAACAGTGAAGCCAGTAATAGTTATTTTACACATTAACTGTGAGATAAACACTTTATATTTCTGAGTGCGTCTCAATAACTTTAAAGCTCAAAGTACTCCTAAATAGACTTTCCACACCATTTCACAAATCGAGAAGAGAAATCCTAGATAAATTCGTAAACTAACCAGTCAAGATTACGAACTACCCAGTTATTATCAGCACTATCAATTTCTCTTTCTAAATGCTCATGTTTTACTTGAAAATGTGCGTTTTATCTGTTCGAACGATCGATTTGCTCGCTTGAAGTACCATGACTTTGTAAGTAGACAATCGTGTTGGCATTTTGCATAATTTTATTATTAGCTAATCTGTTCGGCAATGTGTATAATAGCCGGTGAGTCTGAACGGCCATTTTCTCCTTTTCACCTTAATGAACTGAGCTATTGTGGTTTAAAGAAACTAATGAGTTAGTTAAATAGTTGAATATTATTTTGAAAAGGTAATGGGTATTCCCATATTGCCATATGTGTGAGGTTTACTAGCAAATACTGTGGGTTTACGTGTTTCTATAGGCTGTTTTATCTACTGGTTACGAGTGTGCTTGCCCATTTCATGATGCGTTTAAGTTTTATTGAAGAACCAGCTATAACAATTTCATGGTGGGATGTTACTACTATTAGAAAGCTTAAACTTTACCACTTGATTTTAGTGGGGATGTTTGTAAAATATTTTTTTATTTTTTTTTTTTCAAGTGAGCCCTAAAATGAATCGTTATACTTAAATGAAATTATGATTTGATTAACAACAAACACCATCATCAAAACCCATGTTTTGCTATTTTAGAAAAAGAAAATGTAAATACGTACTTCTAAAGGTGGATCCAGACATTACGAGCATGCGCTCCGCACGGCGCACAACGCATGCCTCGGCTTGAGGCGTGCGTGTTGACAAATTATACCAACATATGCTCGGGTCGAGCCATCGCATGCGAAGCAAATGCTCGAGGCAAGTAGGCGCGCTACATTAACTTAACTGAATTATTTTTCAAGAAGTCTCCATAAAAACCATAGAAATACATACTATTATCAATATATATAGACAAGAACGCACCCAGTACTAAAGTGTGCCAACACCTGCGCACGCGACTGACCCGAGTTTACTTTGTACGGTCTACAAGAAACTATGAATTAATATGGTAAAACTTCGATTTATTTTAATTACAAAATATTTTATTCTGAAAAATAAACAATAAATATGGAATACCAGTTCTGAGCTAATTAAAGCGTCTATTCACCATTTTCATATATAATTTCTATTCATACAAATGATAAACGAGTATGATATAACGAACCACGTAGTAAGTAACTAACAGATAACATTAATCCGTATTTTTTGGTTTAGTTTATTTTAATCGGAATAAAATCATTAAAATTTATCGAACCATAAAAATCTATTATTTATTAAAAAAAACTCCTTAGTCGTAGACTCGAATAATAAACGCCATAATGTTTTACTATCCATACCCAGTGCTAATGTACGGAGCCAACGAAAGCGACATCTGACACGCTTTGTATGTGAGGTAACTTTATATTCAGAAACAGTACTTTAGTGCATATCATTTGTATAATAAAATGGAATATAATTCGGTATGTTTATTACTGATTTTATGGGAAGAGAGACTTGGATATATTATGTATAGAGATATAACATTTTTTTTATATAAACTGTACTACTGTTTTACTACAAAAAATAAAAACAATTAATTTAACTACTGCTTTCAACCCAGGCATATACCTATAGAAAAACTTACACTATTATCACAAAAGTACATGTAAAAAGAATAATACAAATTAAATTACTGGGCCGGTACATAGTTTTAGGTACCCAAACCAATGTTCTAACCCAATCAAAGCCTAGGGTCGACAATGTGTCTTACTAAACCAATGAACCAATCAATTAAATTGGATTTGACACCTACATTGAATATGTTACACTGCATAGGTACCTTTCAATCTAATATTGAGGTTTCATTTATTTAAATAAGCATCTATTTATAGTTTGTATCTTAAAATTAAGTTTATGGCATTTTATAATTGGCGTATTGCTTAAGTTTACTCGAGATTTACACAAATAAAACCTCTTCAATTGCTTACAGTTCCTATATATTATACTAGCTTCCGTCAGCGGGTTTACCCGCATCCCGTGGAAGTCTACTCCACGCACGCGGATAAAAATTGTCCTATAGCCTTCTTCATAAATCGCCTATCTAACATTGAAAGAATTTTTATATCGGACTAGTACCTAAATAGCTCCTGAATTTGGCGCGTTCAAGCAAACAAACAAGTCTTCAGCTTTGTAATATTAATATGAATATATATTTTAGATTTATCTCCAATAACACGTACTAAACCCACATTCATAAACAGTTCTACAAATAGAGTAACAAACAAATAATTTCCAACAGAAGAAAAACCCTAGAAAATTTCTAACAACTTTTCTTTTGTAACTCGTATGACGGACAGTTGAGACGTTCATCTTATTCGCTTATATACTTTGTACTACAAAGCAGTGAAAACGTTTGAAATATCGCACTTCAACACTTTGTATGGAGAACTGAGGAAAATACGTTAACTTAGTTTAGGTATGTAAACAAAGGGCGTGAAATTTAGGTATTTTTAAGGGGGAAAAAATGGGACCCTACTGAGACTTTGCTGCCCATCTGTCCGTCTATCTGTCTATCACCAGGCTGTATCTCATGAACCCTGATAGTAAGACAGTTTACATTTTCCCAGATTAAGTATATATTATTGTTACTAGCGCGTTCAAAATAACTCTTCTATTTCATAATAGAAATATAGATAATATTTTTTTTTGTAGCCTTTTTATCGTCCCACTGCTGGGCTCAGGCCTCCTCTCACACGGAGATTCTCTCCTTCTCCGTGAGATAATATTTTATGTGGAAATAAAGATGTCAGAAATTTTATCAGGAAACCGCTTAGAAAAAATATATTGCTGTATCAAATTAAAATACACTATACAACAATCAATTAGAAAACCATTGCATCCATTTGCCTTTTTACCGTCCATACAAAAACAGTCTCAAAATAGATCATTCTCACAGCTACAACTAAGACAGCGATCGATGTAGTCCGACGGTAAATTTCTCGCTTCCTCATTGGCTATTACTGCCATTGTAGGACGTAATTGTAGGATTTCCGCGCGATGTGCAAATAGTTTCACCTACACGTCGAAAGTGGTAAGAAATGGCCCACTGACATAGCCGTTTGTTTGTTTGAAGGGCCCGTCTGTTTTGTGTGCAACGATGTTGCAATGATATTTTGTATATGGTTTTAGAAAATTGACAAATAAAGATAACCTCGTCTTTTTGGGAAGTCGTTTAAAGTACTTTGTTACAATATTTTGATGGGCTATTTATTATAACTTAAGGATCATTCTGCGTTTTAGGTCACACTAAAGGCCAGTTTACGCTTGATTGGTACATTGTGTCCCATTAACTTAAGTTTCAAATATGTCAATCTCTTTCACTCAAATACATTTTAAACATCAAATGCAGTCTCCAACTTTTATTATTTGCTACAAAACATTCTCTTAGCTTAGTGTAACAAGTAGATCATTATATTGAAACAGGTCTAATAAGTCGGCTTCATTATGTAACCTTCCTTCAATGTAATTTAAAAACTATCTAAAGGTAATCTTTGACATACTAATCTTACTCAAACTTTTACTACGCCCATAAAATTTTGGTACTCGGTTTCCACTTTCCACATGAAGAGAAAATGTTTGCGCATCTCACGGAAATCCTACAATTATGACCGCTATCTTTGACTTATCTGATGGGTAAGATAAGGCTGGTTTCACTTTATAATAATATCTTGACAAGGGTACGCTACTAGTAAATTGTAAGGCCCGAACAATGAGTTAGTAGGAACGGTGAAATTGGTGGGCTACTGTTTTTGATTCATAGATTTTCTATCTAGACTTGTATAACGGCCGATTTCCATAGCCTATCTATCCTTTGTTTTACGACTAGAGATTGTTTGCTTTTATTTCACGGTGTGAATGGACAATATTGTATGTTAAAGAGCATACTGGAAACTTTTAGTCAGCCGATAGTTGATTGGTTTCATAAATCTGTATGTAGACGAATTTTGATGCGCACAGTATATCAGGTACTATCGGCCGATAGTTTAATCTACAGTGTGCGAAGGTTCTTAATTTAAAACATATTATATTCATTTAATTTATAGAGTATTTTTTTTAATTTAATTTAATATTCTTTTACCATTTTTTTGTATTCAATTTTGTCATATAATTTTATTTTATTATAAAATTTCGGTTGTATTATTTAGATATTGTTGAATTTTTTTACAAATAGCTTTTTTTGTCAATTTATTTAAAAAAAATATTTAAATTAATTACAGCCGACATGTCTCTCTGTGGGTAATTTATTTACACAAGACTTATTATGAATGTGTAATTCTGTGTCTATAAACGAATTTGTAAATAAGTTGTTGGTGTGCCTTGTGAATAAAAAATAAATAATTAGTGCGTATCTGAGTTAATAAAGAAATCGTGATGACTTTGAAAAATATAACAATTTATATTTGCCTACACGTTAGTAACAACTTATTTTATAATATATAACACCTCACAATTTAATCTAAATACCTAAGCTCACTATTCAATTTCCACAATCAATACAAAGACAGCATTCTGAGCATAATCAGAGATCTCATACAAAACATCGTTGAGACAAAATGGCGAATATCCCATTGTCTTCGATACAGAATTTTGTTGCAATCTAAATACGAACATGAGACAGTGAAATCCGGAATTCAGTTATCTGGTTCAAGTAGTTTCATAGTTATTTTATTGTTAGTAACCATTTATGTGAACATAAACGCACCTATTTTGAAATGTTTCAGATTCTTCTTCTTATCTCACTCGCTGCAGGTTTAATCACCTAACAAGCCCTAGTGTCAGAGTTTTCTCAAATCCGCCTAACGGCCTCTGACATGGATATATATACGACTGCTACTGAGTAGCATTCGAGGACGCCAGCTTTACGTGCCCTCCCAGGCACGGGGGTGTAACACCGCCAACTTCCAAACTCCAGGCTGCTTTGTGAAAGTTTCTAAAACCCACAAAGCGATTTCGGCCTGGCCCGGGAATCGAACCCGAGACCTGTGATCGGCAGTCGCGCTATGCGACCACTGGACCAACGAGGCAGTTAATAATGTTTACATGCTATGGTTTTCCCGTAGCGAATGTTAGAGAAAATTGGTGCAATCGTTCTCGTATTATACGAGTACTTTTTAACCGACTTCCCAAAAGGATGTTTGTATTTTATTTTTTACTAACATATTAATCCCTACTTCCCTACTAATATTATAAATGCGAAATTAACTCTGTCTGTCTGTTACGCTTTCACGCCTAAACCAGTGAGCCGATTTTGATGAAAATTGTTACAGAGATAGAATAGACATGAGGAACAACATAGACTACTTTTTATCCGGGTACGGGAAATAGTTCCCTCGGGAAGCGGGCGAAGCCGCTGGCAGAAGCTAGTGTCAAATAAAAAACCTAACCTATAAAAGAGTAATTGAATGCACCAAAAATACCCTGTTTCCGAAACTGAATACTCAGACAGTGCACTATAATCAGTATCAGTACAAATAACTTAATCCTCCTTTTGGCACAATCGGTTAAAAAATTCTCACGAAGTTCCGCTAGTAGCACTATTATGTGAAAGTAACATCATGCACATAAACGTTATCACATCCATCAGTCTGCGATTTTTTTTACAAAATCAAGTTTATAATTAAAGTATAAATAAAACCAGTATAGTTAATAAGCTTCCACAGGAAATATTAGTAATATCAAGATCAAAGACAAGTTGTTAAGAACTTGAGCTGGATCGGTACAGTCGAGTGGTAAAGTGGATGAGAGCGATCTAAAGTGACGATGATGAGTGTACTTACTAAACAACTTGAAAAGCTTTTACTACGGTGCTAGGGTTACCAGTTTAGTGGTGAAATTTGAGACTTTTTCGTGAGGTTCTTTTAGACATGTAACTTTTTTATGGTTAGTTTTTTTGTGTGAAAAATTGATTATTTTCTTTATCAATCAATCTTTTTCCATAATTCACCGATTTTGTACAACTTTTTTTCAGAATTCATTTATTAAATTTACTGATACATTTTTGAATATGTCACTTAAAAATAAAAACATGTGTTTTTTTCAATTCTACCATCATTAGAGTATTACTAATATTGCCTCATTTAGTTTTTTTTTTTAATATTCCATCGATAGCAAATATTTGAAATATCTATCAAAAATAAACCAAAAAATCATCGTATTAAATAAACACCACCAACACTATACTTTCAAACTAAATACACCATAAATTCTTTTAACAAAGCCGCAAACCCATATTCACCGTGTCCCATACGTCCCAAACTTTATGGTGCCCCCACAAAGGGCCACAAACGTCAAACAAATAGAGGTGCGTTACCATCATACCATAAACTAGTATAAAAGTGAAAACCACTTCACTTTCTTTACACGACTTTGTAGAACACGAAAATTACTAGTAAAAACGTTTTTCGAAATGAAATAATAATTTTACGGATTTTCTTTAGTCACGTTTTTTTTAGTTTGGTTCACTTTTGCTTTCGAAATGTTATGTCATGAATGAAATTTTGTTGATCGGAAAATAGACTTTAATTGAAAAAGTTTTCTTCACTTGTCTAAATAGGTACATATATCAATAAGCGATTATGTTGCAGAAGTGTTGCGTAATGCTTAAAATGGTAAATTATTATTTGGATTTAATCTACATTTTCTTACACTACGAGCCTTTAAAACTACTTATCAGAATCTGTACTGCAGATTAATACCTATCAATTAAACTTATAATGAACTAGCAGTTTTTTCGCAGTTTCACCTGCGTCCCTTGAGAACTACTCCCCGTCTTCAAACAAAATATAGCCTATGTTACTCGGAATACTCTACCTTTCCAACAGTGTAGGAATTTCTAAAATCGGTTCTGTATTTTCGGAGTTTTTACAAACAAATAAACAAAAAAAGTTTCCTCTCTATTAAATTTGTATAAACAAATGTATACTCCTTTCAAGCCTTCCACACACACATTTAAACACTTAACCCACACACACATAAAAATTTACGTAGGTCCTACATCAGAAAAAAAAGTTATATCACCAAAAGAATATCGCGGGAATATTTTTTCTCCCGGCTACATCGGCGATGGGGCGTAAAACACATGCGGTCATATTTTACGGACTACACCGTCGTATTAAATGGACTGTGATAAAGCATTTACTGGCCGATAAGCAGCTTTATATATATTTACGTAAAAGAAAAGGACGGAAAAGGCTTTATGGGCAGGTCAAACGCTTGTATCTTGTTTATATTATGGTTTTGGACCAAGTCGGAAGTCTATAGACTCTTGCCTTTTAGATACAGACGCCAGCACAAATGTCTTCAATAGATTTTCAACCCTATCACAAAACTGGAAGGTTAATGTTAGATTGGTAAAATTTAACAGATTCGTGCAGGTTGACCTGCTGGTGTTTGTACGAGAACGTTGTCTTTGCAATTTTAAGAGACTGACTTAGAAATTCCTCAGCAAATAAACGATTTAAAAAAGTGTAGTGATTTTTGGAGGCAAAATTTATATTTTCTGTTTAAAGTCAAAATGATCATGAATACTTATACAACATCCCTCTTTAGCATTAAAGATTCTTAACTTCTAAGTACTCTACACTTAAAATTAAGTTTTTGACAAACAAACGTTTAGAAAATCATCTAAAAATATCCGTATCTCACCATTAAATTCATATTCTATCAAAAATCCGTAAATCAGAAAATCGCTCTACCGTTTGCAAGAAAATTTACCGTAACGAGTGTTATGCAAAAAATACGGAAAATGTTTGCAAACACTACAATTCCTATATTTTTACATGCAAACACATTATTTAAGTTAAATTATGGGGCTAAGATCTGTAATTATTTACAGTCAAAGTATGTTTATCGGTGTATGCAAATTAGCTGTATTTCATGTTAGTCTCTTCCTCAATTCCTTTTGTAGTTTGAATACAACCTATACTGTACAAATTTTCTACTACCAATACGTTTCCATTCGGCATGTTAAATTTTAATAGTCGTTTTTCTATGAAACCTAAATAGTTCTCCTTAGAAGTTGCAGTTCATTTTGACTTTTAGAAAATTCTAACAAAACGATCAGACGAATTCAGTTATCAAAATGTTAAACATTGAAAATTATTGTAAGGTAACTTAGCTTATATTGCCACCATCATCAGTAGTTTAGCCACTGCTGAACAAAAATCTTCTCTGATATTTTTTTTTTGTAGGAGAAGGATTGAGCATTAATCACCACGCTTGCTCAATGCGGGTTGGTGATTTCAGACTTTATAGTCCAGGTTTCCTCAAGATGTTTTCCTTCACCTTTTATCAGCCATTGGTGTCTAAGATATACTTAGAAAGTACATACAAAGTACATATTTATAATTTATAAATTGTAAATATGTTATTGTTCACAAATAAACAATGAGATTGTATTTCAGTTAAAATAAATAAATAAAAATTCATACAAACTTAGAAAAGTTGCATTGGTACTTGCCTGACCTGGAATCGAACCCACACCCTCATCCTTGAGAGGTTGGTGCTTTACCCACTAGGCCACCACGACTTTACCCTGATAGAATATTACATGGATTAGACGTGTATAATGCTTGAATATTCCAGAATAATACAAAGAAGTTTCCAAGACCAGGGTCGTGCCTTCACCCGCTAGACACTATAACATAGACAAACTAATAACTTTTAAAATAATGCGCAATGACCGGGATTTGTGTGAATATCTGAATAGGGTGCATAAACAAGCCCGAACACAAGACGGCGCTAAGGTTGCGGTTATATTGCGACAATACGCGTTGTTATGAGCGGATAAAGTGCAATATTAAGTATGTTGAATGTGATATAAAGTACAAGGTTTAGCAAATTAGATCATAAATTGTGTACTGATAATACAGTTAAAATATATTTTTTACTAGCTTTCCGCCCGCGGCTTCGCCCGCGTGGAATTCGGTTTTAAACGACACACAGCGCCATCTACAATCCATCCATCAAGCAAACAATATTTTTGTTTTCCCTCGGGAATATCTATTTTTTTTTCGGGATAAAAAGTACCCTATTATTTAATCCGGACTTCTAACTTTACGTCTGCAAAATTTCAAAGCAATCGGTTCAGTAGTTACGGCGTGAAAGCGGAACAAACAAACAAACAAACAAACAAACAAACAAACTCACTTTCCGATTTATAATATTAGTAAGGATTGTATATGTAGTAAGCTTTCGATTCATCATCAGCCTTTTTATTGTTCCACTAGCTTCTGCCCGCGACTTCGTACGCGGAACATGTCGCTTATGCCAGCGATAACGGGTCGTCAAAATGAAAGATCTTAAACGTCTGATGTCGAATTCTAAGAGCCCGGGGAAACGACGGGTTGCGGGAGACGATTCGAGATGTTTCAGACTCATCATACCATACCAATGCATTGCATTGACTGCCTTTTTAGAATATATGGACAACGCCATCTATCGGTAAAAATGAACACTTATCGGAGCTAGTTACGCGCGAGAAAGCTACATAAAGCTATCCGTGTGAAAAACAGCGACACCGTCACACAACGAAGGGCAGAAACAGCTTAAAAACTGACGGAGTTTCATAGACACTTACCCCCCCTTTTTCACCCCCGTTAAGGCAGAATTTCCAAAAATAATTATTGCGTC
>NWSH02000437.1:11321113-11339508 GCA_002382865.2 Heliothis virescens | reverse complement strand
CAGACAGACAGACACGTCAAACTTATAACACCCCTCTTTTTTCGTCGGGGGTTAAAAAGTAACAACGTCAATTACTCCAAAACACACTAAACCAAATTGACTAAATCAATATAAATTCCAAAAACATTACACAAGTAAGAACATTACATCCAAAATACTTTGACGCAACTCCATCACCATTTATGATTATTTATATCAAAATTAAGGGAAATCTCGCTTGTCTTTAAACGCACTCAAACTCAGGATAAAGGCGAAAGTGAATTAGAATCACTTTTTACGACCGCCTCAGGTAAGGTGAACATTTTCTTATTACGTAACTACCCATCGGCACTTAAGTTTCGGGCCATAAAAACAGAGAAACCATTAAAAATGGAAAGTAAAAACGTAAATATTCCTACAGACAGCTTTTGTTCGAAAACGGAACGGAGAAATAAACTAATTATCGAAATTGAAAGCTTTTTGCTTGTAAATAATTATTAGCGGTTCTTTTCGGCTTTTTCTAATGAAAAATACTTTCTGAATTGAATAATAACCTTCGTTGGTGTCAATTAAGGTCGCTCTTACCTTTTGCGTGATAAAATCGTGACTGTCATAAAAATAATTTTAAGATAAATCTAAACAACGGAACGTATCAAAATTTTAAGAGCACGCCTAAATGAGGAGTAATTAGTTTGGAAATAAGCTTAGTTTAGTTTTTATGGCTTATAGTACACAACAATACTTGTTTTACCTTCTTATCTACATACAACCACGCTAGCCTGTGTTCCGAGGGACTCCTTGCCGCAAATAGATAATTAATGTAGCCTTTATGTTATTCTCATAATAAAGCTAAATAACTGTTGAAATCAAAATTCATGAAATACACAGATTTGCGAAAAATAGGAACAAACACACTTTCGGGATAAGGTAAGGTAGGTACAAACGCCAGTACATCGACCTAAGTACCTCAATCTGTCAAACTTCAATAGATTTTCAACTTTATCACAATAGTAGTAGGTCAATATTCGATTGGTATTTGACAAATTCGGGAAGGTTAACCTGTAGTGTGTACATACTTCACAACCGACCAGTGTCTTAGTTTATAGATAGCTATATGCGAATCATGCCATAGAAAAGTCATCAAAATTAAAAACATTTCTATGGCACTATATGTCAGACTAGCTGATCTAACACTGAAAGAATTTTACAAATCGGACCAGTAGTTCCTGAGATTAGTGCGTTCAAACAAACAAAAACAAACATACAAACAAACAAACTCATCAGCTTTATAATATTAGTATAGATAGCTATTTAGAACTTTATCTGGAACCTGTAAAACTAGACGTAAATATTACATAACAAAATAATTTGTCATCAAAACCACAACACCCCTTAAGCCACAGCGGTTTCAACAATATAATATAATCCGTTGTTCTAAAGGCCCGCACGTCCCGACCTATCTCGTATCCGGATCTATCTGTCAATAAGACATTTATTGGAAGAGAGAGTTGAATAGTTCGGAAGAGGAAACTTCTATTGCATCACAGACATAAATATTCTTCGTACTTGATGGGAATTCTTATTAGAAATACGACATTAAACTATCTTGTTGAATTCTCAAATATTTATTTTTATAGCCTAGAACTACGTAATACGTGTAATGGGAATGAAAGAAGATGGATGGAGGGATAGAGGAAGACCAAAGAAAAGATGGATGGATTGCCTAAAAGATGACATGAGTAAGAAGGGAGTGAATGTCAGTATGACGAGTGACAGGGAGGAATTGAAGCGAAAAACATATTGCGCCGACCCCAAATAAAATTGGGAACAGGGCAGGAAGATGATGATGATGAGCTTAGAACTGCGTAGGCGTGTATAACAATTACAATTTAAATATTAGCCGGTCTCAATGGTTTCAGATAAAGTTCTAGGTGTGAAAATAAAAAATAAATTTTATGGTACTATCTGTCAGATAGTTATCTAGAACCTTATCTGAAACCTGTGCAAGTGGCTGTATTTATTACTTGCAAGGTCTGTAATATTTTTCTTTGTACCGATTTCCAAAAATGCTAGTGTGTGATTTAAAACTAAAATTATAACTGGTCAGCTCATATCTCACAGAATTTTCCTCATCTTTTATAAAAAAATAGCGTCAGAGAAAACTGGGTTGTGTCAACTAGTCTAGCTCCGTCATTATCACAGACCACCTGAGTTAATATAGCTTCAAGCTCTTAAATAGAAGCGCTTGGTAAAAAGCTGATCGTCTACTACATAGATGTATAGTTTAATACTAAAAGAGCCTTTTTCTTTAAGTGATTCTTCGTTTAGAATACTGAATGAGCTTGCATTTTTGAAGAAATTCCGTCTTAACGCTGATAAACAAATAATTTCAGTTAAGGTTGCTTTTTCATACATTATATAAATTGGTTAAAAAAAATATTATACGAATGATTCTAAAAATATCATCATGCAATCTGAAAAAAACTTCTGTAATTAATTATTTCATAATAATAATTTGTTGTAGGTACCTCGCAATCTATTCAATTCCCTATTTGCTCACCCTAATAGCAGAGACAATCTGGCCAACACAGAAAGTAGTAGATGCGGTTTGCTGAAGATCAAGCTAAGTGGCGAACCTTGGGGTACGACTTTGTCCATAAGTGAACATCTTTCGGCTGAAACGGCAATTCCAATCCGATTCTGATGAATCAAAGAAGATTCAATGAAAATTAAACTGAAAACAGGCTTTTCAATACAATTTATAGCCACATCTGTAACAGTCTCTACAATATAAAACTAAGAAGATATACCTACCACTTCTAGTCTTTATATCCTTGTCTCTCATCACATAGACAAGTGTAGACAAGCGTGCGAACTAATCACGGTGCTACGGAACAGTGTGAGACTAAACGTTAGTGTTTTGTTATTATATGTTTTTATATAACTACCTATATAAGTATAGATCTAGTAGTTAGTGTCGATGTTTGTAGCTGTCTCATGTTTAACGCTTAGTACGGTGTGGTGAGCATTTTAATAGTAGAGAATATTAAGCTTGGTTCTTTTATTTGCAGGTGAGACTGATACTGTGTAGGGAGATCACTGTAAGTGTACAAAAATAGTGTCACAGTTCATAGTCATTTATCGGCCCTTGAAGGTACCAAAATGTCTCCTGAACGAAGTTTCATACACAGATAATTTTGAGCCAGAGAAAGGACAGAATACTTTCTATACACGAGCGGGAAGTTCCCTTGGGACGCGAGTCGATCGTTAGCAAAAGTTAATTTATATGGATAAATCAGAACTTATATAGAAACCCAATCATGATCAAAACCAACCATACATTACCACGCATTTAACCCACAACGAAAACAAAACAAAACACACTCACACGCACACACATAAAAAACCAACCTCTTAACAAAACAAACGGACCAAAAACCCGTATCATTATAAGATCACAGGCCACTAATCAAGGGAAATTCTACTTTCATTGGAAAACAAAATGGAAAATTGGAAGCACAGCATAATTAGATGTCACCCACAGACCGTTACGGACTTAAATTAGCTATACTTATAGCTCATTATGGATTTCCTATACTGTATGAAGGCGAAATTATTAAACTGCTTGATAGAGTTGAAGCAAGTTGCTAATTACTGGATAGTAATTTTATTTAATTAGATGCATTAGTAGGGGGTATGAAAATAGCTTCCGTAGATGTTATACTACTTTTCACACCCAAATAAAAAGTACCTAATATATTATTCCGATAAATCTATACTAATATTATAAAGTTGCAGAGTTTGTTTGTTTGAACGCACTAATCTCAGGAACTACTGGTCCGATTTCAAAAATTCTTTCAGTATTAGATAGCTCATTTATCGAAGAAGGCTATAGGCTTTTTATCCGGGTGCGCCGAGTAGATTCCACGGGACGCGGATGAAACCACTGGCAGAAGCTAGTAAGCTATATCTATTACTGCCAAGTTTCCATCAAGCCGTTTAAGCGTAAAGAAGTAATAAATCGGTTCAGTAATTTTAGGGTACAAACAAACTAACAACAAAAATCATAGAGACGGCTGTAAATACGAATGTATTGCGGACTATATAGCCAGTAAATCCACTTATGCCTAAACTGTGATTGATTTCATCGACCGCCAAGAAACCATTATCATAATTAAAACCGAATATCTCCATTTCTTAGTACCATAGAAACCTATTAATCCAAGGGACCTCATTTGCAATTCAACGGAACATTGCAGAAACATTTAAATCGAATTATCTTAAGTTGTCAACTTCATTTTGCCTTTCCAATCAATATATATAAAAGTCTTCCGTTACTGACAGACAACGTACAGCCGAAACTACTGAGCGTAAAAAGTTGAAATTTGGTACCTACAAAGGTTTTATAGATCTTATAGGGGAGCACTAAGAAAGGATTTACCGAAATTCCAACGGGAACGGAAAAATAGGATTTTAAGTTTTGCACGGGCGAAGCAGCTGGCTGAAGCTAGTTCCTAATAAAATTAATTGTGTAATAAACTTTATTGGCGATAGAACAATTTGTATTTTGTTTCCTCGTTTCGCTTTTGTTTAATAGTTATACATGTCAGCTAGTCTATTTAATGGTTGGATTAATTGCATCCATTAAGATTGTATTGTCTTTATTTAAGGCATCAGCATAATGCAATTTGTCGATAGAGTAAAGTAAAACCTTCCTCATGAATCAATCTAAAAACTATACGGAAATCCGTGCAGTAGTTTTTGAGTGTATCGCGAAAAGGTAGACAAATGCGGCGGAAGATTTTGGGTCTTACTACAAAAAAGTTAAACAAAACAGTTAAGAAAATTTTGTATGGAGAATTTTCTAAAACACGTGTTGATCGCGTGTTTAACTTTTTTGTCGTAAGACCATTTACATATTTTTATGACTATACATCTAATGCTGTCTTTACTTGACCAAATAAATAAAAGAAATTTTTACATTTCTTCATTCCTAAAAGTGTCCGTTAACCCACTTAAAAAATGATCCTTTTCAATTCTAAAAATGTAATCCACTTTCTTGATACCCAAAGCATTTTATAACCAACGTAAGTAAAACCAATCTATCTCCGACATTGCAAGATATCGCAGCAGAAAAATCTCTAATCCAAATTGCATACTTTCCTACCTGTATTAACATACACGTAGAAACTTATCTGACGATTTCGAAATCGTCACGACATCGTGAGATGGATTGAATTGTGTATATCAAGCTTGAAAAAGACAGAACAATCAATTTCAGTTCTGGTTTTTAAGTGCTGATTCTATTTTGAAAAACCATTTATTTTAATAATCAAAATTTTTAGTATCTGAAATTTAAATAAAAATATTTTTCCTAAGTAAAATTTTTATAATCTACGCCTATACAAACTTAAAACTACCCTTAAATTCTAAGGTACTACAAACTAAAATAAACACAATTAAAATGTTTTTGGAAAAAATATATTTTTGGGAATGTGACACGGTATAAAAGTTTTCAAATCTTAATAATTGAATATGCTAGACTATTCAGATTTAGGCCTATGATTTATGATAATATTTTTACAGCTGCTGTAATTGAATATTCGGAGCACGTTAATTTCGCATTCTGAATTAATAATTTCTACCACGAAAATTACGTATTATGCTATAGAACTTAATGTGATATTTTCCACTATCCAGTCTTTACTGCCAGCTATAAATATGAACTTTATAGTTCTTAAAATTCACACTAAATTCTTTAGAGAGAAGCCTGACACGAATGAAAATATCGGTCGTTTTAAGACGTTCCATGCAGATGCTGAATTTAAAATTCGAATGCTTACATTTGAATAGGTAAATATTCATGACGACAGCAACGCTCTTTTGGTGAGAATGTCTAGAACGTCTATTTAGAAGCTCTCCGAAGGAGGCTGTACTTTTAAGTTTCAAGCCGTAAATGTTTAGTGTCACATGCTAAAGAAGATAAATATGATGCAAGTACCAGTATATAAGATGTTCCATAAAAATTAACAACAAATGAATGTACCTACAGCACATCAAGTAACCACAATCTGTCAAATTTCTGCAATAGATTTTCATCAACCTTATTATAATAGTGGAACGTTTATGTTCAGTTGGTAAAATTTTACAGATTCGTATACGTTGACCTGCTGTCGTCTGTATATCAAAGAACTGGCATTGAACTGTAACCGTAAGAGACCAGTGACAGTGCAAAAACTTCACACTAACCGCCATCTTTGTTGCAACTGTCAAATGATTCAACCGTCCCTAAACATCAACCGATCCCACCCTCACAAGCAACCTGAACTAATCAAAACCACAAACATTATAAACAATAGCCCGCATTATCTCCACATAAGACACAGCAACAAAAATTGCCAAGTCACGAGTGACCTCAACCACGCATCAAGCATACTTTCTTCAAATTCGTTATAATGTTTTGACAAGAAAATTTGCTGTCGTACTCCAGCAGAGCTTTCTAGAATGATTGACAGCGGTGTATCAATGGCTGCAACTGTCACTTTCACTAACATGTGATGGTACTGACAGCTTATCTCGGTTTAACAAGGAGTATTATATTAATTTTGTGATGATTGATTCCTTTTGTTGTGCGATCATATTACCGGCGTGGGTAATTGAATTCAGTGGTGTGATTTGTGAATGGTAATGGAGAGTGGTTAGTTGATTAGCCAATAGTTTGTTAACGAGGGTTTCTACTTAAGTCATTTTTCGTCGTCCTTAGACTGAGTTGCTAAATTAAATTTTAATGGTAACATAAACTTAAGCGGCCCTGAAATGGTCACACAGCTGTTAAATCGTCAATTTCACCAAAAGAGGGCCATTTCAAAACCTCGAAAATACATTTTTTGCTGAAAATTGTATTGCGTTTCTGGAAGATAACGTCGCAAAGCACATCCTACATCGTCCTCAAAAGTTACGTTTTTTACCCTTACGGTATTTTCACTCCAAGGCGTCGTTTTGTATTTTTTGTTAAATTTGTACACATGGATCAAAGAGGACACCTTTTTTCGAAATAAAAGTTTGAAAACTATCTACTCGTAGTTTCACCTCTACACTATGCGTACCATAAATGTGTATGAGTGAAAAATATGCATAAAGTGCCTTGACCCACTGTCGCCCACCACGCACGATTCAGACGCAAATGTAGGGGAACAAGCATACTTAAACGACGCTCCTAGATATGGCTTTTAACCCACTATTATTGGCTATTATTCAATTTGCATGTTACATTGAAATTCGCTCTCTAAGCATAAGTAGTTAACAGCAGGCCTTTTACTTACTGGTTGTTAAAGTGGCCATTAAAATAACTTCGTTTAAAATAATAACCATGTTTTGCTCAGAAAGGTCTTAACGTTTGTGTCTTGTTTTGCTATTTCTATTATCTGCTTAATTTTATAAATTAGCACCCATTGGAATAACAATGTAGTTAAATATTTCTAACATTGATATCAGGTATTTCGTACATATGCATGCCAAATGTATTTCTTTCAAAATCGATTAAATCTTTTTAAATTATAACACATCACACACTACTGCTGCAATAAACACGTATATATTTTACAAATAAAAATATATACTGTTCCACAAAATAAAAACAAGGAAAATTGCAAAAAGAAGGAAAACTAAGGGTTTATAGAGATTGATAGCAACGAAGCGGGTAGCCAGTAGACCCCAGATGCACATTCCATCCGTACACCTACATTTTTTAAAGGCACCACACACATGGCCGGCTACTCATCGTCACTAGTGGGTGTAAAACTCGTAAACGATCCAAAAATAGGCTTTGTTTTTATTTAAGGTCAAAATAGGCAGAGCCTGGCGCCGAAAATGGCGTCCGAAAATTTAGAAAATTAAATGAAGTTTTTTTTCACTGCATTCTTCTCTCTGTGTTTTGTGATTTTTATGAAACTCTACGCCTAGCAAGCCTTTTTCCAACTTTGACGATAATTTAGTAGGTACCATGAATTGGCAAAAAAAAAACATCGACAAAATGCATATCATAAAGTCCCTTAAAAACGTTTCAGACCTATTGCAGGATTCTCCTTACAACAGAAAACACTAACTAAAACTGAAACTATCACCTTGCCAAAATATTTCCATTTCATACAACCCAACGTAAACTGGGTCCCCATATTTGCTTGTCGCATAAAAGAAAAAAACTGCGAAAATGTTGCGCGCCCCTGAACACCAATGGTTTTGAATGTATGTAAACAGACCATCAAATAGTTCGGGGTGACCTACTTCGAGCAAACCAATTGCAGTTTTCTTTTTCGAATGTCGGACCAATCAAAAGTTGGGCCATTCGTCATTTTATTTCGGTGACGAAATTGGATGATCGAATGTATTTCTTTTTGTTTTTATTTTGTCGTATACGGTAGTGTTGCTCCTTAGGTGTATTTTTATCGATAGATTGGGAACAAGGAAGCTTCCTTTGTATTTGGTATTTTTGCTTTACCGCAGTGTCGATCTATAACCAGATTATGAAATTCGAAAAAAAATGCCGAACCTTTGGCGTTTTGTATTAAAAAAAGACAAAGAAGATCTCAAGAATTAATTATTTACTTGCCTGTTACTTCTACAAACCATCAGACTTTAATACATGAAAGCTACAAGAACTTTCCTTACCCATTGATAAGTGAAGCAATTTTCCATACAAACTCAGTTCTACACACAAACAAACAAATGTTGCCTCTTTAGATCATTACGTGAGGCTTATCTTTTACAATTTGCTGTGCTCTAGTTTGCGTAGAAAATAGGGCCGCATCTGACCTCTGACCTTAAGGGAAAATATGTGGGTTAGTGCTATCTGTGAAGTGACAGGTACTCGGTAGTCGGAAGACAAGACCTTGAAATGTTTCGTGATATGTAGGGACTAGGGACCAATTGGGTGCACTAACGAATGTTATATGCCAACTTAAAGGGACATAATATGGCTTTAGTTTATTTTGTGTTTCTCTTTGAAAATAGAGAAATGTCAAGTTATTGAACTGTAATATTTTCTGTACTTTTTTTTTAAATGGTACAGATGCCAGCACGTCAACCTACCTTATTCTGTTACATTTCTTCGATAGTCTTTCAACCTTATCACAATTCCACTATTCTTAGGTTAATTTTNTATTTTCTGTACTTTTTTTTTAAATGGTACAGATGCCAGCACGTCAACCTACCTTATTCTGTTACATTTCTTCGATAGTCTTTCAACCTTATCACAATTCCACTATTCTTAGGTTAATTTTCAATTGGTAGAATTTTACAGATTTTCATTTTTGACCTACTGGCGTTTGTACATTTTTTTTTTTTGGATTATCAACATCGCAGAAGGGCTTACCTCCCCAAAAACATATATAACATACATTTCTAGACAAATTGCACTGAATTGGTAATAATAATGTCAATCCACAACCCAGTTATACATTAAAATGATATTCCCACAAGAAACTGCCACAGACTAACGACATAATTACAATCGCGAGTATCTCTTACTTCCTTCTACAGACTAGTTTAGCCATATACCACAGTCTATAAAATAATCACCTGTACTCCATTTCAGTTAAACAATTTGTGGAGTTATGTGCTGATACTATAATTTCTACTTTATACGCTCGATGAGTGATAATGCGGATTTCAATAAAATTACTGAAATTTGAGGTATCTTCGATGCGAGATAATTTAAATTGCGAGTTTACCTAGATGTCCGCATTAGTAAATTCTTGTAATTAGTGCTGGATTAGTTTTATTGTCATAAAACGGATTCAATTGCAAAAACTAGACAAACCAAGCAAGCTTGATAAAAACATCAGTTTTCTCAAACATTAACATAGTATTGTTATATCACCGATTTATCATAAAAAAAAAACTAACCACAAAGCACAGCAAAATCATCATAACCACGACAAACGTCTAACACATTATCAACACCAATCTCCATCGATACAAATTAATATCGATACTTTTTTGAATTCCAACTTTTTCCTTCCTTATACTCGAAAATAGGTTAGTGTGCAAGATCCATTGGTAGCATTTCCAACATACGTAAGTTACCGGTCGCCTTGTTAAGTGAAAACGCACCGAGTATGCGCTCGTTGGAAATCTAGTAAAGAATTATTGTTTCTATCTGTTAGACGATGCTTTTCTAACATTTTGTTGGTATGCGGTTTGAATTTGTGAATTTATTTTTTGTTAGTAGATTTGTGTTGAAAGTTTATGATAAAAACTAGCTTCTGCCAGCGGTTTCACCCTCGTCCCGTGGGAATTACTCGGCGCACCCGGATAAAAAGTAGCCTATAGCCTTCCTCGATAAATGGGCTATCTAACAAGAATTTTTGAATCGGACCAGTAATTCCTGAGGTTAGTGCGTTCAAACAAACAAACTCTTCAGTTTTATAATATTGGTATAGATTTGTGATACAAGTATTTTACACAGAAATTAAAAGGCGTCGAATAATTGTCTCCATGGGAGCTCCAAGAGGCTGGCAGCATTGTCATATTAGATAGCAATCTTTTTTCACTGTCCAAAGTAAAAACCATCCTATGGGTCACGGGAAGCATCAAGTAGCCGTTTAGAGAGCTCTTTCTAAAAATCTGGAAGTACATAGATATATTACGTAAAATGTTCTGCTTTGTAAAAATTTTCAAGCAAAGATTTCCTTCGCAACCACAGCATCTAATACAGTTCTGAAGCAAATCTCCATTCTATCTAAGTTAGTGACAATTCCTCCAACTACGTGACCGATTAAAGTTTTCGAATTGCTGAAAAAGACTCGAATTACAAATTCCCGTCACAGACTGATAACAACGAACTTCGATTAGAAAAATTAAGTTGCGTAGGAATATAAAGTTTTTGGGTGAACTTCTGAAAAATCTGTTATTTGAACAAATCCTTGTAATATACTTGCTACCGTTAAAGCGAAGCTCTCTCAAATTCGTCATTTCAACATAGTTATATTTTTTTATTTTGAAATTTTTAATTTGAAAAACCTCACAATTTGGTATGATTTCTTCCATACAAAAACGACAGATATTCATGAAACTAAGGACCAGAAGAGTACGACCTTCAAGCGTGTCTATGCATTGTTATAACAGCAACAATTTTCGCTAGAATGTTGACACTAGTAAATTGTTGTTCATCATAATAAGTACAGAAGATAGCACATCAAGTTACCACAATCTGAAAAACTGCAATAGATTTTCAATCTTATCGCAATGGCGGTAGGTCAATATTTGATTGGTAAAAGGACAATGGGCAAGTTGTATGGGATTTGGTACCACCTCCAACAGTAATGTGTGATACATCATTAGAAACGCCTTTACGTGAAGAATCATAAAAACGATGGGGCTTGTCTCAATTAGTTGTCCGATCCGAGAAATTATTAAAATTGCTTCGACAAAAAAATAGTATGTCATCTAAATACGCAAATTCATTATAAGGAATATGTCGCCACTATAATCACTTTAAACTCAGTTAATATACATCTTCTAATCTTTAATATATACTTTATCATAATCCAAAGGTTTTTCAATGGACCATGGAGTCAAACTAAAGATATACCATCATCAACCGATTTGACAATAGTTCAAACGTACACATGAAGTTTCTGTTTTCTTTTTTGGAACGAAATCATCAATAAGTACTCACTACTCACCTCTCCTACACTAAGAGGAGCACGACAGAGTGTTCAACTCTAAACATTTACATAATTGGTTTTAAACACTGAAAGGCTTTCATCAAATACCTATGGACAGTTGTGTATGAGCTACAAAGGTTTCCACAGTCTTTTTTAATACAGTCGGTAGGCAAACGTTCTAAAACGGACCCATTCCTGTTTTTTTTACTCATACCGGATTTTATTCAATATTGTTTGAACTTAAGAACTACATCTATGTTGATGACTTAGTGGTCATGGCAAATTCTATTAGTCGATGTCACGCAAATTGGACAAGGATTTGAGACTAGTCGCCATAATAATATTTTTTTGTCTTACCAAAACCTACGCAATGGTACTACAATCAACACTGTTGGACGGGGGTACCAAAACGCCCATTGTCCTTTGTCAGATTTGTATACGTTGACCTTTTGTCTGTACAACGACCTTTTTCCAATAAAATTGTCATATTTTCTAAAAATATGTACTCAGCAAAAGATAAATATATCACCTTAACCCAGAATTCAATAAAAAGCTTCTTCTCCCTTCGTCTCGTTAAACTTTATAACAACCTGCTAAACTTCCATGCCGTTCCCAACAGTAACTGGCAACTAGCTTTGAACTCTAACTTTTTCTTATCCTTTAGTTAAAATTGACCTCCTTTGACTTTAGTTAGAATCTATTGCGAGGAATACGAAGGAAATTATCTGGTTTGGAATAAAGAAGAATAAAAGAAGTCGGGAAAGAATTGTAATAAAAGACTTAGGGCGTTTCCACACTATGCCACAGCGGTAGCGTATTTTTCTGCTCATTTAATTTCTTTTTTAAATTTATTGATTTGCATCAGGCATCTAAGGCCCATAGAAAATACTTTACATAGATATTTTAACAATAAATTATATACTAATACGTATTTTATATAAAAACAAATTGAAAACTAATCGAATCTAAACTCGTACATTTCACAAGCTGACTTCCGCCGATGCTTAGTGTGTAAAGCCCCATAAAAAATTAAGGAGGTCTAGTACGGCGGTAATGTGTAAACTCCCTAAGATTTGTTCCTCCCTATTCATTCATTAGAAAAAAATGATTCTTAGAACTGTAAACTGCTTCGAGAAAATCACCAAAAATATCTTGGGCCCACCCTAGATTTGAACCCAAAACCAAGAATTGCAGCTAAAAGGGTCAGTATTGTAGAAAATGTCACTAATATCAGTGAAATTCTGTTAAAATAACGATACTTAAAACTGCAATGAAGGAAATGCAAGACTACAGCATAATTGCTCTCATAAAAGATAACATTTCCTCCAATGAATCATACAACATTCATTTAAGTTGTAAGTTTACTTAGAGCAGTGACCAACGGGAGATGCCATTCCCCTTTGCTAAAACTACGAATCTATTATTTTTATTTTACAATAGACAAACATGACCACATTCTCACCCGAATGTTCGTAGCCTATTCACTCGCCTTAAAAAAAAAACAGATTATATTTTTCTGGGAAAATATCGAAGGATCGAACACTATGTCCAAACTTAGAAGACGTTAATAATGCCACTTCGATTGAGCGCAAAGTGACGTAGTGATAGGAATTGATACTAACTTAAATTTAAGTTTTATTCACTAGCAAGATCTTATATATTCCATATATGTATATTTATGTTAGTTTAAGGTATTTATCTATGGGCCATACTTGCCTCATAATAATGGTTTAAATAAATAAATAAAAATAATGAGAATGATAAGAGTGGTACACGCATTATGAATGTCTTCTACGTTCAGACGTAGCGTTCATAATCGTTCGTATCGTTCCGCGCTTCGAGCGGATAGGTATGTCAACAGTATATGCTCGTGTTCATCGATTTTGTCATGTGCGTGCGTAACAATATGCATGAGCTATTAATATTTGTTCTTTTACCACGCCCCGCGCAGATTTTCTGCATGAAGATATATACTGAAGGCAGCTTCTGTGATTAAATGCTCCAAGAAGCGTTATAAACTGCCGGTATCTCTTCCAATATTTTATCTCTCGCCACGCCCAGTCTCTGTATACTAGGACAGCTGGTTACCAATCAAAATACTAGACTAGATGCTAAAGTAACCGTAAAATGTATGTATGTAGAACTAAATTTGTGGTTCATAAGGAATCAATGATCAAAGTAATTGGTACATGAATTTTGTAGTACAGTCGACGGCTTAAGATAGTTATGGGATATATAAATCAGAGTGGTCTAACATTTATGTTGATAACAACAAGTAGTAGATCTATGTAAATTATTAATTCTATAGTGCTTGTCTTTTGCAGTTATTTATGTGGTATTAATGTTAAAATATGACATTTTTACAGACCACCATTGAACTATTGGAATGACAAGACCACCTGTTAGGTAAATTATTATATGTAGGCAGAAACCTATTTAAAACTAGATATTCCCCACGATTCCTCCCGCGTCCCAAGAGAAGTACTGTCCATATGCGGATAAAAAGTGGCAACCTCTGTATTTTCTCTGGTTCTGTTCATTTGTTTTAGAATGAAAACGCGACAAACCAACAGACATAGCTACGCATTTATAATATAAGTAAGGATTATAGTGAACAGTTCAAAATAACTCTAATGCATTTTTAAATAACGCTTTAAATGCATTTATTTCTACAATAAATAATCAGTGAAGATATATCGAAAGTAATACTGAAAGAACTCGTAAAATATATTGAAATAAAAATGATAGAATCTTAGTCGATAAAAGCAAAACAGTATGATTAATTATAATTACTGTTCGTAATGGAAAGTAAAAACAATATTATTAAAAGATCGTTAAGTATTTGTTCACGCTAGATGATTTTAAAGATTTAAGATTGGAGATTCATTATTTTTTATAATCTTTCTTTACCTACATTACTATACTACATTTTTAATTTAAGTCTTTAACAATCATTACTATACTACATTTTTAATTTAAGTGTGTGACTTAACCCTCTGCGACTGATGCGGTAGTCCAATAGACACCGCAAAATATAATATTCGGTTTACCACCATCAATTTTAAAATTTGAACGCCGTCGCTCTCAGTACCTTACCGCAGTGAGCTCGTTCGTCGGTCAGTGTGCGGCGGCCGGTCGCAGTGAGCGCGCGTGTGCGTAGCAGACGGAAGGTGTCCACGAGACTACCACGTCAGCATTAAAGTAAGTGTCTACTAGTCTACCACCTCATTATAATTGTTATGTTGTCATAGTGTCTCCTAAACCACATCAGCAATTAAGTTATATAAAAGAATGATTTATTTTCAGATGTCTGATTCTAGTCACAACGCAAGGCCAGGTATTTCCACTCGCAAGAGAACACCTGCTGGAACTTTTGCGTGTCATGAAGATCAAATATTGGCGTGGCTGGACGAGGAAAATGAACACGAGTTCAGCGATATTGATGATCAAGATAAGGATACGACTTTCGAGCCTGAAACTCAACATAATGAAGACGACGTCATTTCATATGAAGAGAATTCAGAGCCAAACTTAGAACCGCAACATGACTTTGCCACAGTGGACGAACGCCAAAGATCTTCAGATGAATCACAAGAGCACTATACATGTAAAAACGGTTTCATTTGGAGTAAACAAGAGCGTCCTAGGACATCACGCATAGCAGCACATAATATAATTCGATTACCAGGTCGTATAATAACAACTAATTTTGAAGGCTACTCGGAACTTTGGAATAAGCTGATTGACCCCACAATTTTAGAATCTCTGGTACAATTTACTAACCAGAAACTTAGTTTCTACCGTGCAAAGTTTAAAAATACTACTAAGTCAGAACTTCAGGACACAAATGTAAACGAGATGAAAGCGTTAATTGGTTTGATGTACTATTCATCAGTTTTTAAATGTAACGATGCAGATCTCCGCACAATATTTGCCACTGATGGCACAGGCCGGGAAATATTCCGCTGCGTGATGTCTAAATACCGTTTTTCGTCTTTGATCAACTGCCTTAGATTTGATGATTCGACTACTAGAGAGGAACGTCTAAAAGATGATACACTTGCCCCAATATCAGAAATGTTTGAGAAATTCATATCAAACAGTCAGTCTCAATATACTCCTGGAGCATACCTTTGTATCGATGAAATGTTAGTCCCATTCAGAGGTCGTTGCAAGTTCATCATTTATATGCCCCAAAAACCAGCCAAGTATGGCATCAAGATATTATTATTAGTAGATGCTCGTACATTCTATATTTACAATGCTTATATATACCATGGGAAGAATTCTGATGGAAAAGGATTAACTGATCAAGAGAAAAAATTGGCAGTACCCACTCAGTCAGTTCTACGACTTGCAAAAGTTGTCGAGAATTCAAACCGAAATATTACCGCCGACAATTGGTTTAGCTCAATACCACTAGTTGAAATATTGCTAAAAAGAGGACTAACTTACCTAGGTACTCTGAAAAAAAATAAACCTGAATTACCTCCTTGTTTCTTGCCAAATAAAAATAGACCTACAGAAAGTTCGATGTATGGTTTCACAAAAGACTTTTCCATTTTATCATATGTGCCAAAACCAAACAAAGCCGTGTTGATGATTTCTTCTTCTCATCACTCTCAAAGCACTGATGATGGGACGGGAAAACCAGTTATGATAACAGACTATAATCAAACAAAAGGTGGAGTAGACGAGGTAGATAAAAAGTGCTCCATTTATAGCTGCAGCCGTAAAACTCGTCGGTGGCCTATGGCAATCTTTCAAAGAATGTTGGACATGGCTGGCATAAATAGCTTTGTTTTGTACCAAAGTTGTTCTGACAGTGATGATAAAATGCGAAGAGGAACTTTCTTATTGAATATGGCAAGAGATTTAGTGCTGAATCATATGAAAACCCGGGTTTACAATGAAAGATTGCCAAGGGAGTTGCGGATGATCATAACTAGAGTTTTAGACAAGGATCTTCCCCCTCCACCACCAATAGTTCGGTCTGTTCCTCCAAGTGGCAGAAAACTATGTTCAATTTGTCCAACAAAAATAAAAAGGCAGACTAAATATTGTTGCTGTGATTGTTCGAAGCCAATTTGCCTTCAGTGCTCCAAGCCTCTATGTGATATTTGCCAAACGAAGCTGTGATTTGGAGGCTGTCTAATTTTGTGGTCAACCAATGAAACGATCTCATATTTCCTAGACTGATTACTATAATTGTTAATTTTTAAAAGGTATAACGTTAAATATAAAAGAAGTTGATTTTTTAAATTTTTGTATCTCATTGATGTTTAAGCAGAAATTCATAGACTGATTTGTGTCAAGTTAATAAATACTGTTCAATAAAAAATATAAAAGTTGTTTTATTTGTTAAAGTTAATTTAAAATAATAAAAGGCTCTTAATATAATAAATGTAAATAAAATGGCTGTATAATATAATCCTACAAAAATATTTGCTGTTGAAATGGTGTCTCGTGTACTACCACGTCAGTACAATAGTAAAAATTGACCCACGTCAGTCGCAGACGGTTAATAGTAAACGTGAATGTAAAAAGATTCGTTGTTTTTATTTATCAAAAATCTAAAAAGTCATGTAATTTTTCCTCTAATTTAAACCGTGGTATTTAAGTACTTTTTCGGACATATTTATTGCGAGGCTATTTATCAATTATATTTAACACTAGCTTCCGCCAGCGGTTTCACCCGCTTTCCCGTGGGAACTACTGCGCACACCCGGATAAAAAGATAATAATAAATGGGCTATCCAACACTGAAAGAATTTTCTAAATCGGACCAGTAGTTCCTAAGATTAGCGCATTTAAACAAACAAACAAACTCTTTTAATATTAATTTATAATATTAGGATAGATATTAAAAAAAATCAGTTATTCTTCTTTTACTCTTATTCCGGTTTTGTATTAGATAGATATGCATAAAAATAAAACATTTTTCTTCCTTTCAAAATAAACTACACACATCAAAAGTGTCTAGGGATCAACATATATTTTTGCAATAACTTTTCTCCTGATTGATATTAATTAAAATTTTCTTTAAGGATTCATCAAATAAAGTGTTTTCGTTTGTCACAGTAACGATAAACCAAGTCACCTTTGCATTAATAAAGAAATTTGCCATTTTCCTAATAAAGGGATTTTTGACATTTGAACCACTAACACAAAAGTTTGAAAAAAAGACTGAAATAACAGTTTTCTTTAAAATTTTATTGGGTAACTTAAACAATTAATAATCCGTGTTTCTACCGCGAACACTAACAACACAAGAACATCGGTTTGGCATACTCAAAATGAGTTCATCCAAATCACGCTGTGGAATGGCCGCCCATGTTCGTTGCAACAACAAAAAAATCAGGCGAAAACTTATATTAGCGACCAAACAGTCAGAAACCGCTTGCATAAGTGAACCTTCATTCCCGAAAACCGCTACGGGTACCACTATAGCAATGCACAATCGTAGGATTCGATATCAATGGGCTCTTGAACACAGAAATTGGGCAGAAGAACAATGGCGTTTCGTGTGCTTTTCTGATGACGTCTCGTTATTGGTGTGAGACCGGATACAAGAGTATACGACACTGGAAGAACCCCTGGACCGACAACAGCGATTAAATCCTTCAGGAAGGTCCATCCTTAAAGTTGGTGGAACCATCATGGTATGGCGGTATTTGGCATCGGCGGAAGAACTGAGTTGATTTGGATCAGAGGCAACCTCAACGCTCAAATTTATGCTGAGACAATTGT
>NWSH02000437.1:11291346-11308302 GCA_002382865.2 Heliothis virescens | reverse complement strand
AGCCAACAGTGTCAATAATGTGGAAGTGTTGAACGATGTTATGTAAAATTTTAAAAATTCGAAACAGATAGGGTAACTTTGTGTTAGGACATAGCGGCCGTAAGTTTAACAAATTAGTATTTATATTAGTATTCATACTGAGGTTAAGCTTCAATCCTCTTTTCATTGAGAAAATGAATAATTAAGCTATAACCTCAGAATTTTCATCATGTCTGGAATTATGTAACCTAAAATTTGTTTTTATAATAATAAAATAAGTGTAAAGGATTTCTTTTATGTAAAATATATTACAATGTTACCATAAGTTCAAAATTTGTTTTATTTATTATCATTTAATAATAATAAATTACCTTTATAATATATTTATTGTGATAACCACTTTTTCAAAACAATTTAACAAAAATAAATTACTGACAATGATGACCATTATAGGTATATAATTAATCATTATATATAAAATAAATAATATATAATTTATATACGTTTCTTAAATTATATACTGATGCTTATATACTTATACTGACGCTTATATAATTACTATTCCTTATTTACTACTTATTAGACCCTAGGTCCAAACCTTGGATTCGAACTCACACCTAACCCAATCATATTTGCTAGCGCAGCCTCGTTACCGACCTAGCTATGGTAACTTACGTTAACACGTCGAAATTTTGCATTAGTATACTCGCGGGGTGTGACACCTTAAAACAGGTAACTGATCTTGACATCCTTGTCTAGCATTGACTACATCTACTAACTACTCGTGGCGATGCTACCCAACATGTTATTTTTTAGCGTTGGAACATCACTCACACGGATAAATATGCGTGTGCATGTGTGTATAAGCGCTGCGGCCCGAATAGTGCATGCGATAATAGTCATAGCGGTGGTAATGAACTTTTGCGCGTTGACTGTACATACAACACAAAATACGAGCATAAAGTTCGTATGAACCCAAACTGTCGCAGGTCTAGACACAATTTTAATCAAAAATTCCGGCACATTCGCGGCTGCCTTTATACGAATGTCATATCCAACGTTCGACGTCCCTTTTCGGGCACAAACTCCACCACATCGAGTTACCACAATCTGTCAAATTTCAGCAATCGATTTTCAACCTTATCACAATAGCGGTAGGTTAATGTTTGACTGGTAAAATTTAACAGATTCGGGTACCGTGAACTGCTGTTGTCTGTACATTGATGTCCAAACTTTTATGTTACGAGTGTTCGATCGTAACTCGAAGACCGATGGTTCCGCGAACACTTTATTACGGAATTTCTGAAAACCGCAACTTTCCGTCGTAAATCGAGATCTTTTTACAACTTACTAGAAGCCCTTACCACTGGTTGCGAGGTAAATGTTGATCTCAGTTACACGACAGTTTTTCGGAAGAGATTTTGAGAAACTCACGCTTTTAGTAATTGTTGGCTCTAGATTATTTACGCGTCATTATACTAATGACTAGTATAGTAGTTATCTGACAGATAATTCCATAGAAAAGAAGTTGAAATTAAAAACATTTCTCATGGCATTATTTGCCTGATAGCTATCTAGAATTTTATCTGGAGCCTGTGAAACTGGCGCTTAATATAAAGCTAAAGAGTTAGTTTACTTGAACGCAATTATCTCAGGATGCATTGGTCTGATTGGGAAAACTATTTCAGTGTTTGATAACCTACCATAGACAGGTACTTAATTGTTTATCCAATGCGTGCAGTAGTTGATACGGAACCTCTCGCAGAAGCTGATATAACTTCATGTAGGACGATGTTATTCCTAGTACAAGTTAAATTTACAGCAGGTAATCTACTGAAAGATTTTATAGTGTCGTTGCCATAACTGCAGAAACGCTTCAGTCGGCTCCCAATAAATAACATCATAAAACTCAATTTATAGGTTCAAGTTTCAATTATTAAATTTCAATGAAATCATTTGAATATAATGAATACTTGATTTACTTCCTATTTTTCATAACATTACAAGTGAAGAAGGGGCACAGATTTACTTAGAAACTTTAGTATAAGCTGTTTACCCATTTTAAAGAGTATGCGTCATTTTGGACTCAAGATACATATGAAATTCAAGAGCACTTTATATCATTCTACAGTAACCAAGTCCAATTCCAGCACGAACGTAGTATTATGGACGACTTCAGAAATATTAGTTAAATAATATTAGTTACAACAGTGATAAAACCTATGCCATATGAAAGCTTTTGAAGAGACGAATCCTTCCAAAAATTGTTCCATCTTCTTCTTCTTCTTATCGTATGAGCTGCAGGTTTAATCACCTGACATGCCCTAGTGTCAGAGTTTTCTCAAATCCGCCTGACGGCCTCTGACGTGGAATTATAACTACGACTGCTACTGAGTAACAATCGAGGACGACGGCTTTACGTGCCCTCCCAGGCACGGGGGTGTAACACCGCCAACTTCCAAACTCCAGGCTGCTTTGTGAAAGTTTCTAAAACCCACAAAGCGATTTCGGCCTGACCCGGGAATCGAACCCGAGACCCGTGGCTCGGCAGTCGCGCTATGCGACCACTAGACCAACGAGGCAGTTAATTGTTCCATAAAAAAATTACATTGTCAACTCCGTAACTTAACAAACAAAGAAAATTCCCTCCAACTGCACCACCATATCAGAAACATAAATATAATCTCGCAAAATAATTCAGTTCAGTTACTGTTGTAAAATATAATTGCATAATCTAGGCCTTAAAGCCCGCAGTCCGAGTTTTACCTCCGTCTACAAGCTAACACGAGATCAATAATTCCTGCTTTCATTTTACTTCCCATATATCCAATTCTAGCCACTATTTGTCAATATTCTAATCTTCGTAAACTTCAACAGTAACATTCGTTTTCATATGATATTGCTCTGTCGTGGTCTTTATGGTGTTTAAATGGCTTTTCTACAATATACTCACGCATGGTATTAGTCCTGCTATGGCTTTCAACACCATGTGTTATCTATACTTATTATAAAACAAAGTCCCCCGCCGTGTCTGTCTGTCTGTATGTCTATCTGTTCACGATTTACTCGAGAAGTACTGAACGGATTTTCATTCGGTTTTCAACAATAGATAGAACAATTCTTGAGGAAGGTTTTAGTGTATAGTAAGTTTATGTTTTGTACAAACCAACGCCGATCGGATGCTTTCCAGGAAGCGAAGCGAGGGCGGGCAGCTAGTATTATCATAAACTACATCATTTATTTCAATAAGTACTGGTATTACATATCAGTTTCTGCTACACCTTATTTGTGCAGTTTTGGCGAATAATTCAGATAACATTGCCATAATATCATCAAGTTTGATTCTAGTTAAATTCGGCATTTTTTTTCTTTTGGTTCATTTATTTAACATGGATACATAGAATACATACATTTTTAAATCTATACTTATAATAAATCTGTAGAGGGGTCAATTCTGTACATGAAATATATTTCCAAAATAACTATCAGGGGGTGATTGGGAATCGATACTGATGCCAAAAATGCAATCAGTAGATTTTTTGTCTGTCTGTCTGTCTGTATAACCGTTATAGAAACAAAAACTACTGGACGGATTTTGATAAAACTTGGTACAATTATTATTCATACTCCTGGGCAGGTTACAGTATACTTTTCATCACGCTACAATCAATAGGAGCAGAGCAGTGAAGGGAAATGTTGTGAAAACGGGAGAAATTATGACGACCCGTTGCATAAGCGACATGATCCGCGAACGAAGTCGCTGGCAGAAGCTAGTATTTCATAAAAACATAAAAAAAAACAATTAAAAATATAAAAATTCGGCTATAATTTTTAGGGCGAACATTTTCGTATGTTCTGCCCTTATTTTGAACATTTTCCCAACTTTCGCCAGAATAACAGAAAATATATTTTTTTAATATACCTATAAACGTGTATAATTTAAAGTGATAATTACCCGCGTTACCATAGTAGCGGTTTCGCTTAAGCGATATTTATGTCCCAGCTCGCTTACACATGGCCCATAAACTTGGAAGACGCTTACAAATCAGTTTTCTTTTTACAATCCACCGCTTTTTCCTGTTTAATTAAGTAAGATTGCGGTAATTTGCTGTTACGTATGTGTTGATCACATGGATGAGAGAACAGGGTTGGGTTAATAATAGTTCTGTTGTGGATTTATGTGTTCTTGGTATTCTTCTTCTTCAACTAGCTTCTGCCAGCGGCTTCGCCTGCTTCCCGAGGCAACTACTTCCCGTACCCGAATAAAAAGTACNGAGTTTTCTCAAATCCGCCTGACGGCCTCTGACGTGGAATTATAACTACGACTGCTACTGAGTAACAATCGAGGACGACGGCTTTACGTGCCCTCCCAGGCACGGGGGTGTAACACCGCCAACTTCCAAACTCCAGGCTGCTTTGTGAAAGTTTCTAAAACCCACAAAGCGATTTCGGCCTGACCCGGGAATCGAACCCGAGACCCGTGGCTCGGCAGTCGCGCTATGCGACCACTAGACCAACGAGGCAGTTAATTGTTCCATAAAAAAATTACATTGTCAACTCCGTAACTTAACAAACAAAGAAAATTCCCTCCAACTGCACCACCATATCAGAAACATAAATATAATCTCGCAAAATAATTCAGTTCAGTTACTGTTGTAAAATATAATTGCATAATCTAGGCCTTAAAGCCCGCAGTCCGAGTTTTACCTCCGTCTACAAGCTAACACGAGATCAATAATTCCTGCTTTCATTTTACTTCCCATATATCCAATTCTAGCCACTATTTGTCAATATTCTAATCTTCGTAAACTTCAACAGTAACATTCGTTTTCATATGATATTGCTCTGTCGTGGTCTTTATGGTGTTTAAATGGCTTTTCTACAATATACTCACGCATGGTATTAGTCCTGCTATGGCTTTCAACACCATGTGTTATCTATACTTATTATAAAACAAAGTCCCCCGCCGTGTCTGTCTGTCTGTATGTCTATCTGTTCACGATTTACTCGAGAAGTACTGAACGGATTTTCATTCGGTTTTCAACAATAGATAGAACAATTCTTGAGGAAGGTTTTAGTGTATAGTAAGTTTATGTTTTGTACAAACCAACGCCGATCGGATGCTTTCCAGGAAGCGAAGCGAGGGCGGGCAGCTAGTATTATCATAAACTACATCATTTATTTCAATAAGTACTGGTATTACATATCAGTTTCTGCTACACCTTATTTGTGCAGTTTTGGCGAATAATTCAGATAACATTGCCATAATATCATCAAGTTTGATTCTAGTTAAATTCGGCATTTTTTTTCTTTTGGTTCATTTATTTAACATGGATACATAGAATACATACATTTTTAAATCTATACTTATAATAAATCTGTAGAGGGGTCAATTCTGTACATGAAATATATTTCCAAAATAACTATCAGGGGGTGATTGGGAATCGATACTGATGCTAAAAATGCAATCAGTAGAATTTTTGTCTGTCTGTCTGTCTGTATAACCGTTATAGAAACAAAAACTACTGGACGGATTTTGATAAAACTTGGTACAATTATTATTCATACTCCTGGGCAGGTTACAGTATACTTTTCATCACGCTACAATCAATAGGAGCAGAGCAGTGAAGGGAAATGTTGTGAAAACGGGAGAAATTATGACGACCCGTTGCATAAGCGACATGATCCGCGAACGAAGTCGCTGGCAGAAGCTAGTATTTCATAAAAACATAAAAAAAAACAATTAAAAATATAAAAATTCGGCTATAATTTTTAGGGCGAACATTTTCGTATGTTCTGCCCTTATTTTGAACATTTTCCCAACTTTCGCCAGAATAACAGAAAATATATTTTTTTAATATACCTATAAACGTGTATAATTTAAAGTGATAATTACCCGCGTTACCATAGTAGCGGTTTCGCTTAAGCGATATTTATGTCCCAGCTCGCTTACACATGGCCCATAAACTTGGAAGACGCTTACAAATCAGTTTTCTTTTTACAATCCACCGCTTTTTCCTGTTTAATTAAGTAAGATTGCGGTAATTTGCTGTTACGTATGTGTTGATCACATGGATGAGAGAACAGGGTTGGGTTAATAATAGTTCTGTTGTGGATTTATGTGTTCTTGGTATTCTTCTTCTTCAACTAGCTTCTGCCAGCGGCTTCGCCTGCTTCCCGAGGCAACTACTTCCCGTACCCGAATAAAAAGTACTCTATGTTGTTCCTCAGGGTCTATTCTATCTCTGTACCAAATTTCATCAAAATCGGCTCACTGGTTTAGGCGTGAAAGCATGACAGACAGACAGAGTTACTTTCGCATTTATAAATATTAGTAGGGTGTAGGGAAGTAGGGATGGTTTTCTGAGGTTGGTTTGAAGTGTATTTCGACATCATCATCAAACCTTTTTATTGTGCTAGTACGGCAAAAGCTTTATCTCATATACAGTATTACCTAATGATGAACGTTGATCACTGTGCTTGTTCGAGGCTGATAAGAGTTCATACTTTAAAGTTCAGGTATCCTGTAAATGTTTTCCTTCACCTTTTACTAAGTCATTGTGAGCAAGCGTGAGAATTGTTCTGTTTATGAAGAGATTTGTGCCACGCTTAGGACAATAAAAGATTAATGATGAATGCTTGGCTACAAAAACTCAAGGTAAATAGAAATTCAATTACAATTTCCTTATTAATTTTATCCAAGTCCAGATAATCTAGATTCATGCATCCACCGATATAAAGTTATCTTAAAAGATAGCCACATAAACTGATAGACTGCTTCCATTACAAGACTCAAAGGCTTAAATATACATAGTAGGTATATAAATACATTGGCTGGTCTTATGAGAAAATACGATTATTCGTAACACGAGCTAAATAAAATAAAAATGTATGGTTGGAAGGAAATCGGCTTAATTAAGATAAATTGTGTGGAGCCAATGATGTTTCCTTTGGGATATAGATTGGACTTATCTTTGGTGGATTAGGATTTATTACCGAAAGAATATAAGGATATAAAAGTCGTGGAGTATTACGCAATCCCTTTGTGATTTGCGGATTCTTGATAAGTCGATAACTTGGAATTGTAACGTAATATTCTGCTATTTATTTCAACTCTACAGGTTTATAATAATTACTAGATATCAGTATAGAGTTTACATGATAAGTATTCTTTAATCTCTTTAAATTATGTTCGCAGTTGAGTATAGAGAAAACATAACTTCATAATTCAAATCACATAGCAAACAATATACCATGTTACCTGAATTTTGCAAAAGAAGACCTAAAACCGTGCAATTTATCAGCATACTCATACAACACTAACTTATTCACAAAAGAACATCCAAACCTATTTAAATTCAAATCGAAGTCGCACACAACTTTCTGATAATGTAGAAGACAATGACATAATGACTTCGATGTCAACGTCATCCGAACCATTTACCATTATCAATCTCGTTGGATCATTTATTTTGGAAAATAAGGATAGTTATACATACACTGAAATATGGAAAAATTAAACGAGATATCTGTCAATTTCAATCGCTACACTTATTTTAAAAGTTGAATATTAAACTTTCAGGGTCCGTTTCACAGGTTTCAGATAAAGTTCCAGATCCACCAGATAATGACATAGAAAACTAGTTAAATTAAGAACATTACTATGGCATTATTTGTCAGATACATATTTAGAGCTTTAGCTGAAACCTCTGTAACGGGCCCTTAGTATGATAAATACAAAACATATTCAGCTATATACTTACCGCCAAAAATAGCGATCTGATCAAAGATAGTGACCACGTTGCAAATATATTACAATTGAGTCACTAAACTCTTCAGTTTGACCAGGATATCATACCACCCACAACTTGTAACTAACACCTTGCAATAAACAAAAGAAAGCTATAATAAAGTGCTTGAAATAAACACTAACCCCATTGCTTACTGCACGCAATTAATATTTACAACGTATATTAATGAAGGCCTAACAGCCAACTTTGATTAGCTATTAATTACCCATAAAACGTGATTGAGTTGTGATAAATATGAGCTTTACTGTATGTAGTTTAATTACGAGATTACTCCTTGGTAACTATGATTGAGGGTTAAGTACTAAGGCCCCATTAATTATGCGAAGGTCTGAGGATTTGGAACAACTTATTCCGGGTGATGGAAGTGTGTAATTATAATGTTAACGGCAGGTTGCAGAAATATAATGAAATATTATGATAGGTATAGATTGCACATACTTACTTAGTTTCATAAAGACATGATCGATTCTTTATGCAACTGATAGTTTTTGGCGATTTTAAATACCATGTCGAACGTATAGTTTCTTTTTTATAAGAATTGAGCAGAGGTTTCATCCACCGTTTAGGTACTTTCTTTACACAAAACCACTGTTAGCTATTCTTAAATATGGTCCGACCTTTTTTTGTGTAGTTGACAGCCCTATCACTCAGGACAAAAAATGCAATTTTCCCTTGATTTATAGCAAATAATTATATTAAATAACTATTTCTAATATCGATCGATAATTGTTTCAAAGCGATGAAAAACTGTACTTTTATTACTTTTTTCTCGTTGTATCTTATGGAAACTTGGCAGTAGCAAACTTATTTAGTTGGTTCCAAATCCAAATTAAACTTTCAAAATTTTTTTTACTATTCCAACGAATGTAAAAGCCATCTTTAAAATGTCATAGCATCTTATACATGTGACATTTGTTACTTATTATCGAAATGTTCTACTTCCATACAGTTATAATGAATTAGAATGAGGCTAATCCAATCACTATGACGATAGCTGGCCCACTTAGTAGAAGTATAGAAAGAGTGTGGGAAAAAAAATATAGAGGAATACCTATGGGTTATGAAAAACAATAGAATGTTTAAGAAGGTTTAAGTGCAATTATAGTAAGTATAGATAGATACACTGAAGTAATACCGATATGTTGTGTAAAGATTACAACTCAGGCTCGTTGGTTTGTTAGATCGGTCATATTCGGGGTCACAATTTAAGGTTTGATGCGTGTGAGGAGCATAACGTTTCATAAGATATAACTATGATAGACGGAGAGTCTCATAAGAAAAAAAAGTAAACAAATGAAAAAGACCATTCTACCGAGAAGACGCTCTTTACAACCTCCATCTTAAAAGTAAAAATTAAGTTATCCTGACATAAAAGTGAAAAAATCCTACATTCATCACGACTATAGTAAATCTTTTAACTAAATCATCTGCTATAAAAACCTGAACACCTACTATAAATAAAGTCTTTATTTAACACTTTAATCTAGACCATAAACTTTGTAGTAAACTCCACTAAGAAAAGAATAAACTTAAAAAGAAACGCTAGCAATAATTCCAGAAGCTAGTTTATATCGCGCGGTTGTTATCTGTCGCGTCTGCGCTTGCGCAGTAAGTAAGCAAATGTGCCGACACGGGCGCACCTTGCCACCGACGTGTATTTGACATACGGAACACTAGGATAGACAGTAAAAATAAACTTAAAGGTATTACTGTCGTATGTAATTCTGCTGATGAAAAAATGAAGGAAAAACAAAAGACGTCATCATCAGAAGATGAGGTAAGCTAAGCAATAGAAGTGAATGTTCTAAATGAAGATTATTTAATAAAAGTTAATACTATTCACAATAAAATACGTAAAATCATAACCATAAATGAAAATGAAACTACAAATATAATAACTAAAGAACACGTAACCATAGATAAAAATCAGATTTTAGTAGTCCAATTAACACGGCCACTTTTACATTTCACTTTTAACGCATTAAAACCCATAATTTCACTAAACTTATAGCTGAAGCTATAAACAAAACAACAGTTATTATAACATTCATTTTCCTCATTTCACGAAGACCAGCAAGTTGGGACCAACATTGGCCAACATTTTCGCCAATACCGACCGTGCTCATCCGTAGCAGTTGACGAGCAAATCTGATAGCACCATCTTCTAAATCTTCATAGATCACTATCGCGACACTTCATGACATGCACATGCAAAATGAATAATGGCAGCTATCTTCATCAGCAGACATGCCGTCTACCAAGTTTCAGCTTAGAAAGTAGATGGCTCTATTTGATCTGGGATACCATGTCTAAGTATTGTGCTTTTGGGGTGTTGGAACAGGTCCGTTGAGTTTGTTTGCGTTACTTTCACTGTAAGTTGATGATCTGAGACTTGTTCTGTAAACGCAGGGACAGTTTTATCGTCTGTTTGTCTACCTTTTAAAAATCTGTGTTAGTCATTACTTAGGTCATCGTGTTTTCATAATTCGGCGTTCTTTTAGCCAAACCAATATACCCAGTTTTGATTTGTGGTTCTATGTAGTACCATCGTATTTCTCTGAAATGAATGAATTCGTTATAAAGTTATTATAACCCGTAGTAACATCCATATTCCGTTCTGTTGCTATTCATCACTTTCTTTAAGATGGTGCTTAGACAAACCTCGTCGGCGAGACTTTTTATTATTATTTTGTGACTATAATCTTAGTGTTTTACATTCTGCTATCATCAATTGTCATCTCCAGACAGATCGACCCGATAACGAGGCTACTCGTCACACTTAATACGAACATAAACTCTTACAAAGTATTTAATGGCTTGCATAGCAATGACAATCCTTTCCTCCGCCATTCAACATCATTTATCTGATCTCCGTACACATAAAAACTATTACAATGTTTATAACACAACGCCATTGCGATCTATTGACCTTAATCACACGCATTAGAAATGTGACTAGCAAACAGAGAAATCAGACATTACACCGTGCTCCCGATATATGACGGCCACACAAAGAAATATTATTGAAATCAAGTGAAAATATTGTTTCCGCAACCATTGGCGATCTCCCACATTTTTTCTTTCACCCATCTCGTTCAGATTCATTAAACCCGAATCTACTATCTCTTTCACGCGGACCGTGACGGTTGACTGATCTTATTTGTTTATTTATCTATTGTTTAGTAAAAGCTGTTTCACGGCTGTGCTGATTATAATCATTTGTCCACCTTTCGGGCGTTTTCTCGTCTGTTTTAATTGTCAATAGTTTGACACTTTCAAATTATACAGTGAAAGTAACAATGGTATGTCACGAATCGATTTTAATCAAAAAATGTTTCTATATTGCTAAAACATGGCGGTCAGTCGTGCGTTTTAATAAATGGATGGTAACATTCATTCGTGTTGTGATAGCATCTAGTATTCAGGGTATTTCTCGGGATTTCAATAAATTCTGGTTCATGGTCTAGATAATTTTGTACGTGAAAAATATTTCGTATTTATTTAATGTGCGTATTCATTATTCACGTTGGGTTTATGGCCCGAGGCGTGTGATTACGCGGTGGAAGTACAAAACACGTCTGTATTTTTTGTGACATTAATATTACATTGTGTTCAATCGTCTTTGTCATCTTAACGAGCGTACGACTTTTTTTCTTCATTTTACTGTTGAATACTTACAGTTTTATGAGACGAAACAAGTACCACATCTATCCTCACGTTCTATGACTCGTCTCTATATTAAGAAAACGGACACCCATCTCTATTCTGACCTTAGCTTAACCTACTATCGATTCAAACAGCTGTTACTTAGCTAAGAGCTTCCACAAACATTAATATACAAGATACCTTTGCTTCATGAATACAAATTATTCATACTCTTGGATGATATGGGCTTAACATGCAAAGCCAGCGTTAGCGTCAATATTTATATTTAAGGAAACGTGAGCCTATCAGTTTAACCCAATTCTTATTTTATACTGTTTTACTTTTATCATTTAATATTAGAATTATGATATACACGTGTTCTTAGCATTATTCTAAAAAGAACTTGGGTTTTATTCAACTGGGTTTTATACTTATTTTCACGTACTAACTGCCCGTCTGATTTACTACCTAGTAATTTGAGAACATGATACTACTTTGTTAATTCTTCTTTGTCAGATTCTTTTTGGCAAAAGTTTAGAGCACAAATGATAGACAAGGCAGAAGAGTTTGACGCGTTTTCAAAGGCACATAAACTCAGTAAAGTCACCCATCCTCTGACGAAAAATGGACGTTATGTTGCCTTTTTTTCTCAGCTAAGCCCATAACATTAGATCGTCCCTAATAATTCAATAAAAACCTCCAGTCGAAGCAATTACTTGAAGCCAATAAGTTTCTGTACAAGAATTTATTTGTTTAATTAAAAGGTCAATAAGGTCGTTTGGAATTCATTGAAACTCGAAGTAACGATGAACAGTATAAAGTTTCAGACCGTTACTGAGAGGTATTTCTCACAAATGGATTATTGAATTTGTGTAGGTACATTTATCTCAGTGTTCTCCAATGAGAAAGTGAATTTTGTAATAGAAATCCCGTGGTTTATGGGTGTAGGAGTTGCTATGGAAACGAATACTTGAGGGGATAGCATGGGAAACTTTTGTAGAACCATTTCAAATGTTAAAGTAAATGTGAAAATTATTCTATCAATCTAAAACTTTTTGAGACCCCCGCAGACTTCAAATTTTTAGTCGGATGATAGTTTTGTCGGGTTCTAAAATAGCAGAAATTAAAGATCCCAAAAATATAGGACATAATTTTTTTATACGATTCACGATTGATATCGGCCAACAGTTTAGGCTGCGGTTTATATAAATACATTTAGTAATGCAGTAACACTAAAGGAGATATATCCAATATCCATCCATAAAGACCTGTATTATTACTAAGTATTCACCGGTCATAACTGTGATTGCAACTGTTCCTACACTTTTTCATTGTCATTGTCCATTGTCAAAACCACTGCCCAAACTTCAAGAAATATTCCCAAAACTTACAGAAAAATAGGGAAAAGAAACAAAACAATAACCCTTCTTGGCAGTCGAGTAAAATTGTCCTATATAACCAGAAACACAAAGATTAACGAGGTTCAATCCACATTGGTCCCCCGTGCTAAATCACAGCCCATTCTCCCTGTGGCCCTAGGAGACGAATTACCTTGTATGTAAAGGGTTCAAATAGCAAGATTTATTAAAGGTATAAATCGTCGCATAACACCTTCTGCAAAATTTCAGAGAAAACAACGAATTTTAGTGATATGAAATGGGTTTGTGCAGCACGAATAAATTTTTGAAATTCGTCCAAGTTTAAAGTCTCTTTTATATTTTTCTAGTTTTTCATTTGTTATGTTAGAAGCTATAAGTTTTATAGGTTTACTATAAATTAAAATCTATTAAGATTAGACACGATATTTTATCAATAAAAAAAAAGTAAAGATAAAAATATGGTTATATTTTAAAACTAAATGTAAGACAAGAATATACATGAGGACAAGAGATATAAACGTGAATAAGTTTGGGTGTAGATTTTCACACTTTACACTAAGTATATAAGCATACAAGTGACGCAGCATTAAAAGACTAGCACAATAAAAAAGTAAATTTCATTAAAACTTTTATTAACCCTTCAGTTCCTTCTAAGAAAGTTCGTAACAGTTTACCCTATAAAGTTAACAACCTTCACGTTAGTACAGACGACAGCAGCTCAACCTACCCGAATCTTTCAAATACCAATCGAAGATTAACCTTCTACTATTGTGATAAGGTTGAAAATCTATTGAAGAAATGTTTGAGGTAGGTTGATGTGCATAATAAAGGGTTAATTCACAGGTAAAGTAAGATGCTCTTTGGGTTATAACTAGGTTATAACAATAAACTTTATTAAGATATTGTGTTATAAGGAAGATATGAAACTCAGTACCTAGCTAGAAGCTTTTTAATGGACTTTTATATGTAGGAGTATACTACCTTTTTAGTATCCAGACTTAGTAGAGACTTTGTTGTTGGATGGTACAAAATAACCAACCTACATGAATCTATATGAATGACGAGCAACCTACGTGAAAATATGTTTAATACAAACATTTTTCCGATACATCTTAGGACAGTTAGTATCACGCGTGAAAGTTTGTGAATTCTTTCAATTCAACTCTGTTTCAGAGAATCGTAAACAAGTTCAAATACCTTTTTAGTGATGTTCCTATTACACTATTAATCTAGATTTCCTATTTTACCACTTCAAAAATAAAGTAGGTACATTACATTATTAATATGATAAACCAAACCTCTAACAAACTTAATAATAACGTTTATTTACCCATTTAAACACACATTAAGAAAAAACTAATTTTATATACTTTAATTAAAATATAGACAGGTCCCCTCTTTTCCAACACTGAGGTAAACCCACGAATATCACCTACAAGATAGTCTCCCATCCACAGTCATTAAGTAAATCGTTTGTGCTCACAAGATGCAGGGTTACATTTCACTTTCGTATAAAACACCCAATCTTCGTAATGATTACCTATAAGTAATATGTGTAAGCAATTATGTGAGAGTGGATAGTGGTAGGGTTACCATATATACGTGTTCTCCCGGATTCTTTTTTTAAGTTTAAAAGGCGTGGGGACTTTTGAAATTGAGATTAATGTTAAGAAACATGTTTTATTGTAGTTAGCTAGAGCCTGTTAGGTGATTAAACCTACCATCTCCCTCGATTAGAAGAAGTGCATTCAGTTTGGCACAGCATAAATTATTATTAATCCGAAAAACTGCATATAAAATAAAAAAAGTAAAAGTCATCTAATACAAATGTCACTGTCATTCAAACTTACTGCATGTATAAGAAGGAAACATTTATTTGCACAGAACGTAGGTGGTACCAGTTTTAACAGTAGATAGAATGATGATGATCAGGTGAGGAGCAAGCTCGATGCCTAACGCTCATTCCTTCTTTCAATGAGAAGAGGCCTGTGCTTTATAGTAGGATAATAAAAAAAACCTTACAATTATGGTAGCCCTAGCCATCACGATAAACGCTCAGTCTGAATTAGCCCTAATAAAAAGTGAAAACGTGGTTGAACACGTGTTTGGGTACACGCCCCGTTGTTTAGGCTGTCTACACGTGGGCGGTTGTCGGCGCGATTATCCACGGCACGATTTATCTTATCTGTTGTAGAGAGTATTTTTGATTGTAAACTTTTTTTTTGAGTATAATTTTTTTGGTGGTCTGGTGTTATTTATGTTAATAAATTAATAGTATTTTTAATTGATGCAGTGAACCATTTTATTTAGACGAATCTTCCTAACAATGTGCAACACTGCAACTAGTAGTAAAACAGATTATGAAATCAAATTTAAAATGGAAACTACATATTTAACTACTGACGACCACATTCTGAGCATCCCAAAAGGTGATTAATAATTTCGAATTCTCTTATAAAATACATAATATAGTAACGTCCTTACATTAGTTTCCCAAAAAAAACAATACTCATTTCTTTATTAGCATTATATTTTATAAGATAGAAACGGTATGAACTCGATAGGGCACAGCTTAAAGAAACTTGAGAGCTATACAGTAGCTTATCATGAAGATTATGATGTCTAATTAACATTTAATTTCAGTTTAGTGATCGTGTGTCTATACTTATATATATCTATACTAATATTATAAAGCTGAAGAGTTTGTTTGAACGCGCTAATCTCAGGAACTACTGGTCTTATTTGAAAAAATATTTTAGTGTTAGATAGCCCATTTATCGAGGAAGGCTATAGGCTACTTTTTATTCGGGTGCGTGCAGTAGTTCCCACGGGACGTGGGTGAAACTGCTGGCAGAAGCTAGTTTATATATAAGTGTGGCAGTATCTCCTTTAAAAACAGTTGACAATACAATTTCCCGTCTAACAGTACTAACAGTGGGTGTTACTCCATAGTGGACACTCCATTCATCTACCTTCGCCGATCGATCTCCATGACGTGATAGATAAGCCGACCTATTATCCTAAAGGTCGGTATAGGTACTTTAATGTTATCCACAACGACTTTATAAGATGGATTGGGACGTTATTGGTCCATTGTGAGATAACAAAGTTTCTGACACTATTTACACGTTAAAAGTGGTTAATGTTATGGTAAATGTGGTTTTATGACTGCGGGAAGAGATTCTATAGAAAAGCTTTCGCTTTTCATAAATATAAGCTGTTTTTTCCGCGGTTTCACTCGCATCCCGTGGGAATTACTGCCGGTACCCGGCTAAAATATAGCCTACTTAGGGATAATATAGCTTTCCAACAGTGAAAGAATCTTTCACGTAGGTAAACTAAAAAAAACCTATAGATTATGTCGTATACAAGAATACTAGAACTGCAATTGTTATTTATTTGGGTTAATTTTTTACCTATCCTAGATTCTACCTATCCTAAGTATTTTTATTCCTATTAAGATAGCAAGTCTTTAGAGAATTGTATAAGTTAATTATAAAAAGTAAGTTTATTATAAAATCATCATTGCCCCAATACTCGTTAAGTAATTCTCATATCATCTTATCAAAATCGCTCAGTAATATAATCCTCGTTAGAACCAGAACAAATAAACTGTGACTCTCCGTGTAAACAAACGTAGAACAAATCCAACACTATTGTCAACATTACGATAATCACAAGCAATTTAATACATCGAGTCACTACAACTCAATGCTCAAATCGAATCGATAAGTCGCACTAAATGCGGAATTCAATAATCTATCTATCTCTGCATTTGCTCACTAGAGACAGAATTTTACATTTTACATTAGCACCATACAAGATCAAAATCAAAATCAAAAAGCATTTATTCAAAGTAGGCTGAAAACAGCACTTTTCGAACGTCAAAATTACATCAGACAGCCCCCAAAACGCCCGCCCTTCACCACTTCCTATGTGTTTTTGCTGGGAAGAAGAAGTGGCGCAACAAACTCCCCAGCAACACATGTCTGTCTATTAGATTTTAAGAATCTTATAACAATATTTAATAGTTATATAATATGATAAATAACAAAAGTGTTATTAAACAATGTCAATTATGCTATAATACATAGTAAAATGCCTTTAACGACATATTGGCTAGCACACACCACTATATACCT
>NWSH02000437.1:11260843-11285981 GCA_002382865.2 Heliothis virescens | reverse complement strand
TGGCACCCCTTGGTAAAACTGGTTTCCAGACTTTCTGGCTTCTGACTACCTATAATGACTGCCAAAGATGTTCAAGTGACAGCCGGGATCCACTGTTTATCGTGCCTTCCGAAACACGGAAGAACTCGTTATGAAAAGATGGTCATACATAGAGATGTGCTGTTGCCGGCAAAATTGCCCAAAGTGGGAATATTGGTAGCAATATTACCGCCAATATGGCTCAAAGTGGCAATATTGCCGGCAATATTGCCACCAATATTCCCACTTTTTTGCAATATTGCCGGCAACGGCACATCTCTAGTCATACATCCACGGACCGACCGCGCCAAGCGTTGCTTAACCTTATGATCGATTGATTCGCGCGGCTTTGACTTAGCCACGAGCTCTTCAATGTCAAATTCCTATCTCTAGTAAGCAATTCAACAGATAGATAGATTATTGGGAACAGCCGTAAATCGATCTTAGGCCGGCTACACGTGGGCGAATTCGCGATTTGTTTATAGATCGAACGCGTTTTTGGAGCAACTACTCGTTATCAGATTGGTGGAGTGTCGCGCGACTTGTTTGTGTGCGACGATAAAGCAGTTGTCATGTAAATGGGGGTGACAACCAGCCTTAGTAGTGGTACTGGAAGCCTGTTTGAATCGTGTCTAATTAGCTGTTTATTATTTGATTGCAGGTGTACGGGTAATTTTGACAAAGAGAACAAATAAATGCCTGTACTATATTCGGATAATACCTAATACGTAGGTAGATGTATGTCAAATTTTAACGATTACATTATAAGAGAAATAAATATTTAAAAGAAAACGGATAAAGCCGGTGCAAGTCCAAAACTGGGCCATTTAATGACGTCTCATACAAAACAATTAGCGACAGTGGAACTGTCGCTAATTGCGAAATTGCTAATTTAAAAATTCTATATTCAGATTCTGCCACACAAATGTTTTTAGTTTTGGCTACTTTTCTATGGCAGTATCTGTTAGGTAGTTATCTTGAACTATATCTGGAACCCGTGAAACTGGCAATTAATATTGTTGCCCTATAGTATCAATTAGTTAAAATATATACATATCTAAACATAAATACAATGTTTCTAATTCTATTATCATTTAGAGGTTCACTCATAAGTCTAGCAACAATATTAATTAACACGATACAGTGATAATGTCAGTTAGTTATTCATCAGGGCATAAGTGCCTCGCGAACACGTGTCAACTCATATGACAAGTGTCTAGACTGGACATGAATTAATTAGGCTAACCACTGAGTAAAAGGGCTATTTAATTAGTATAGCATGTTGGATATACCTAATGGATTATCTTTTACTAAGTAGATGGATAAACTTTTTGTAGAATGAGCTTCACAAATATGACGTGGTATAAAAAGACTTAAGCGCCAGTTTCATGCGTTCCAGATAAAGTTGTAGACATCTACCTGATAGATACTGACGTAGAAATATTTTTAATTTTGACTACTTTTTCAAGTAACTGGCCATTAGGCAAGTAAGTCTTAATTTATGAACCTTCGGTTGAACTGAATATAATTTTGTATTTTTTTTTTCATAAAAAGTCTGTAAATAAACTATATCTTGTAATCAGTCATGTTTAAAAGCCTTATTCAATCTTATAAATCAACCTATTCAAAAGTTAATGTCTGAATTTTCAACTTTACAACATAAAAAATCGTTCAGAAACTATCAAAATGGAAACTTCTACAATCTGCGTAGAAAATAAAAACAAAAGCCCATCTAAGCCATTATCGAACGTCGAACCCACTGAGGCATAACCACCCACAATAATTACAAAGAACAATTATCTAAAAACGAGTGAAAGTGATAAACACCGCCTTTTCTAGTAAAAGCATTTCGAAAATATAGCCACAGTACATACTATGACGTACATTGATGAACGAATAAGTAATTTACCATCGACTTTTCCAGTAATTAAGCAATGGACAACACTTTAAATGATACTTTCGACTATTTTATAAATTTGGTATCCATTGAAACTTTAGTTGTTTTTGCCATCGATGGTCAACGTACTGAAAAAGCAGTGGTCGTCAACCTTGTGAATAAATAAGCACGTGCATCTGTCAGTATTACGTAAAAGCGTCGCCAAACGGAATGTCTAATGACGGACGGTCCGTGACTCAAATACTAATGGAACCTGACTTTTGTACGTACGTGACTTCAGTACAGTGAAATTAAAAGTGTTAATTCTGTTTCTTTTTATTTTAATGTTAATTTGCGAGACGAAAGAGTTTCGTTTACGTAATCGATACTTTCTTGTTTTTTCTGTTCATTTGCTGAAATGTTTCTTTTGGGGTATTGAGTGTTTTTGTAATAATGATCTCTTTTCTGTATTTGTGATCACTTTCTTTCAGTAACAATAAGTAATCGTTTTAAAACTTGTAAGATTCTTTTGTGACCGTATGACACATCTTAAATCCGTACGCAGTGTGTTAGAGAAGCTTCTTAAATGTAGATTTAACGGCAATACCATGTTTTTTTTGGTTAGCTCATCATTGTATTTTCCCATTAAGTAATTCACAACTAGTTTCAGGAGTCAAAAACATTTCGACAGTCCTAACTTATCTTAAACTCGAAAACGGACAAAAGCACTTAGGTACGAAACGTATGTATATCATCTGTAAATAAATAAAAAAGGTTAACAACCTCTGAAATAGCGGTCCACATACAAGGAAATGTTAACACTCAAAACATAATTGCTAATAATCATTGTATAACTAAACGTTACGATTGTTACAATCTGTTACAGCGGAGATGATCGCAATAAAAAATCGATTCGACTCGATTTGAATCGCTTAAGGTACGTCCTCATATCGATTATTTTCTCACAATCGGATTACGATCGATTTTTTATTGTTACGAGTTAGTCGTGATACTTTTCGAGGCAAAAATAAACTGTTACGGTAAGTCTGCTTTTTTATTTTGCATATGTTTTATTTATATCTGCCTAGCCTTTTCCCAACTATGTTGGAGTCGGCTTCCAGTCTAACCAGATGCAGCTGAGAACTAGTGTTTTACACGGAACAATTGCCTATCGGACCTCCACAACCCAGTTACCTGGGTAACCCGATACCCCTGGCTAAGACTGGGTGTCAGACTTTCTGGCTTCTGACTATCCGTAACAACTGCCAAACATGTTCAAATGACAACCGAGATCCACCAATTTGTCGTGCTTTCCGAAACACGGAAGAACTCGTCATGAGAAGATGGTCACCCCTATTTTATTTATAATCATCCGAAAATGTATTGAGTTACCATTTATTTCCTGAGACAGAAATAATTCGTCATCAAAATGAACGTCTTATTATTTTTATGTCGCCTTAAATTGATTGATTAAAAAAATTGCCAATTATCAAAACCGTTAGCGGATACGCAATCTACTAAGTCGTAATTAATAATTATTTTAATCAACATACATCAAGTTTTATGTACTTACCTAATTTTTTCGCAATAAACGTCTCAATACCAGATCTGGACATTAATTTATGATGCTTCCGGAATTAATGTAAGGTTAATTCTATTGACGGATTCTTAAATAAAATTCTTATGGTTACAGGTTCCAGATAAAGTTCTAGATAGCTATATAACGGATCATGGCATAGAAAAGTTGACAAAATTAAAAACATTTCTATGGGAGAATTTGTCAGATATTTCAGACAGGGTTTCGTGGTCACGGGAAGACTCTTCCCGTGACCACGGTCGGTGCAATTCGGCCGAAACGTCGGGAGAAAAGAGGTATCGTAAAACCTTTAATAGTTTGATCGCGAGTAAGACCCGGATTGTTGTCTAAAATATGTGTACAAATCGCGAAAGTTTAAAAACATTTATTTGTCAGATAGCTATGCAGAATTTTATCTCGAATCTGTGAAACTGAGGCTTAATATAGAAACATTTGAAATTAAAATTAAAATAATACAATATAAATATTGGTACATTTTTTACTACAAATACCCTATTCTATATTTAAATTCAAATCTTATTCGAAAGAAACAAAAACAGGCCACAATTCTTCGCAACCAGAACGCAATGGTGTCACTAACGCATCCTGTGGTCGTAAACTTGCCCACAATCCACATAAATGATCTATAAATGAAGAAAAAGAAGCAAAACATAACTTTAGCCGCAACTGAAGACGTTAAGTAGTCAGACGTGAATGCAATCACCTGGTAATATCAGTCACGCCATTTCTTTACTCTTCAACTTGACCAAGAAATCGTACTACGAAATACCGGGCCTTTTTACTCTCGTATAAAAACGCGAAGCTGAATTTTTAGTTGATCCCTTGCAAAGTCAAAGTAACCTCAAAAAGTGCACCAGGTAGTTTTATAGTATACTAGCTTCTGCCAACGGTTTCTCCCGATTCCCGAACACTACCCGGATAAAAAGTCAAAGTCAAATCATTTATTTTATTTAGGCCTTTACCAGCACTTATGTCAAAAATATAACTAAGATTGATTCTATTTCCCTGTGTAAGCAGCCTGTATGTCGTTCTGATATAATTTTGAGAGCTATATTACTGCAAGTTTCATCAGAATCCATTATGTATTATTTTCGTCAAAGGGTAGCAAACATACATACATCCCTACATCCATACATGTATTCATACATACTTGCATCGTTACATACATATTAGTAGATAGTGACCGATTTTGCAACTGCACTTTGCGACTTACACGACCGCTATGTTAAAACCACGAGTTGAAAAATACGATCAACTCGCAATGGACAAAGAAAAAAAGTGTCGTACATGCATTACCTCAATACGAGTGTAAGCCATTCTCTTTGCGGCTTACCCATTAAGAGTCAATTTTCCCAACAAAATTAATGATAAGAAAAAAAATGTGTTGATACACCGTCATTCTACTTTCTATAGTCTTATTGTGTCGGGATTGTTTGTTTTTTGTCAACTCAAACCAGACGGTACCTATGTTTGTACACGTTTTAAGGTCATTTTCACTTTCGTCCGTATTGTTGAGTGTCGTTGGGTGCAAGTATTTACAATTTAAATGTGTTGATGTTCGAGTGTGTAGCTGGGACTCTGTTGTATTTTTTTGGGATTACGTATATTTTATTAATGTTTGCACTCGTTCACATACGGATTTTGTATTTTCGCGTTGTATCATGCAAATAAACTGAGTGAATACAAACAAATATGGTCGTTTGTTTTTTAGCTGTTGTTTATTGTAAAAGTTGGTTTGAAACGGGTTGTTATTGATTTAAACTTTTCACTTATTAACGGGAAAAACAAATATGACAATGGCGTCGAAAGTATTGTACATTATTTATTTAAATTAACCACTATTGCTGTTGTTTTAATTAATTACTAGAAGCAGATTTTTCAGCAATAATTTTACACAAAGGCGTAATATATTCATTATTCATATCTCATATTTTTTAATATTCAGTCTCTCGATGGAACTTCTCACTAGAACTTATTAGCTTTAAGCAATATTTAGTAGTAATAACACGTAGTCATTACTAAAGAAAGTGACAATAGAATTTTAATAAGGCTTTGTCTGATTTATAAATTGAATGTTATCGATACATCGTTTCTTGGCATCGGCTCGTTAGAGATGGTTTTAAGAATCAATTGTCAGCATGGGAAAATCTATATCGACTTATTGAGAGTTTTGAACTTTTCAAACATTTCGAGATTTCGGATATTTTGCAGAGGGATAGTTAAAGTGCAGTGAAAAATTAACTCTGATACTAGGGCTTATTAGAACATCGAAGCTCATATAATAAGAAAAAAATATTTCACTCCAAATTCCAACTTACGTCCCTACTACCTACATAAATGGTCTACTTCCCTTCTTCCTATATAATTTTTCAGTAAAATATCTCTGAGATTCCAATAAAAAGAGGAGCTGCTATACATCAATGGATATACATGGAAACATCATGATTTAACAGCATTGTTCATTCCACCAGAGAATATAAAACCACGTTAGAAAATTAGTAATCAAAACAGTCGACAATAATAGGTTAAGTATAATTAATGTAAAAATACTTCACCTTTGACATCGTAGGTTATTAATTAAAACAATTTGGAACAAGCTGTCGTTAAGTCAATAATATTTTATTTAATAATTATTCATGTTGTTATGAATTCTTGAATAAATAATTTAATATTGAATTTATTAATATAATCTGACACTATCTTTGTTGCGTGTTTTATAAACTTTATAGCTTTTAAAGTTTTGAGAAAAAGTCTTTCAATGACTTTTACATTTTCTATTGCGGTTTATTTCACATCGCTTAAAAAATGACCTAATTTCAAATTATTTCAATATCGAACACAAAACACATCGTGCTACTTCTCTCACAGCAAATAAATACAACTACAACTACCCGAAACTCGATACAAATACAATAACAATTCTAAAATAATAACGCCAAACCTATTGTTTCATAACAAAAGGTCAACCCTTCAAAATCCGGCAGCGCCACAAAAGATAAAACAATGAACGATACACAGTATTTAATGGGCAAGTTATTAATAGCGCACATTATTCACGGAATATAATGCCATGGGCATATTTCTGTAACGCATTGTGCCCGGTTAATTAAGCGACAGAAGGGTTAACGTGGTGCCCGTTCAAAAATGTGTGCAATGTGGGTCACGGCTGCTGTGGACACTTACTATTGGTGTGAAATGGACCTGTTTTGTACCGAGTTTGTTTTTGTATACATCCCCTTTTTACAAGCGGTAATGATTAGATAACCTGCATTTATAGCAAGACATTTACTGTAAAAAAAAATCATATTTGTTTCTTCTGGTGCTCTTTGTGTCTCAGGGGTCTCTCATTCGAACAATCCCGCAGTCCTGGCCGGTATTTTTGCCATGTATCAAGGTTTTAGCCTATCGTTGGAAGTGGATATCGATCAAAATAATATCAGTCTTAGATTCTCAAATTAGACCCAACTGCACTTTATACCGAGTGTAAAAAAAGTAGCCAGCTAAACTTTTGCTTCTGTTTTGCGAATATACTGAAAGTTGAGTCCAAAATGCAGCATCGGTGTAGCCATTATTTTTTCATGATACGACTGTGTAGGTACCTGAATTAACCCACCTACCGAGTGTCGCGTTATATTTGGATATCTTCAAGCTAATGCAAGCACATGTGGTTCTAGAACCTTCCCGCATCATAGTAGGGGTCTCGCCAGCTATAATAACCGCGAGGCCAGAATGTCGCTATAAGCTGAATGGGACACTTTATAAAGCATAGTTTACATACATGAGGACATAATTTGAGTGTCATGACATAAGTAACGGTTGTATGGAATGGCACGCGATGCGTGTCATCTTAACTACTGTTGCTCTGAATTGCGTTGTTTTTGTTTTAGATGGAATAATTATTTTTGAAATACCAACGGGCCTGGCTAAGTTGCCATAATATTCGTATAGTAAGACTCAGAAGATAAACTCAAAAGTATGCCGTAAGAGAGGCTATATCTAACAATAGATGGACACGCAACTTCTTATTAACATGACGACCAAGTGATAAGAACTTTGTCACACTGTTACTGACTAAAACCCAACTATGTTCCTTCTGAAGCNTTGAAACGGGTTGTTATTGATTTAAACTTTTCACTTATTAACGGGAAAAACAAATATGACAATGGCGTCGAAAGTATTGTACATTATTTATTTAAATTAACCACTATTGCTGTTGTTTTAATTAATTACTAGAAGCAGATTTTTCAGCAATAATTTTACACAAAGGCGTAATATATTCATTATTCATATCTCATATTTTTTAATATTCAGTCTCTCGATGGAACTTCTCACTAGAACTTATTAGCTTTAAGCAATATTTAGTAGTAATAACACGTAGTCATTACTAAAGAAAGTGACAATAGAATTTTAATAAGGCTTTGTCTGATTTATAAATTGAATGTTATCGATACATCGTTTCTTGGCATCGGCTCGTTAGAGATGGTTTTAAGAATCAATTGTCAGCATGGGAAAATCTATATCGACTTATTGAGAGTTTTGAACTTTTCAAACATTTCGAGATTTCGGATATTTTGCAGAGGGATAGTTAAAGTGCAGTGAAAAATTAACTCTGATACTAGGGCTTATTAGAACATCGAAGCTCATATAATAAGAAAAAAATATTTCACTCCAAATTCCAACTTACGTCCCTACTACCTACATAAATGGTCTACTTCCCTTCTTCCTATATAATTTTTCAGTAAAATATCTCTGAGATTCCAATAAAAAGAGGAGCTGCTATACATCAATGGATATACATGGAAACATCATGATTTAACAGCATTGTTCATTCCACCAGAGAATATAAAACCACGTTAGAAAATTAGTAATCAAAACAGTCGACAATAATAGGTTAAGTATAATTAATGTAAAAATACTTCACCTTTGACATCGTAGGTTATTAATTAAAACAATTTGGAACAAGCTGTCGTTAAGTCAATAATATTTTATTTAATAATTATTCATGTTGTTATGAATTCTTGAATAAATAATTTAATATTGAATTTATTAATATAATCTGACACTATCTTTGTTGCGTGTTTTATAAACTTTATAGCTTTTAAAGTTTTGAGAAAAAGTCTTTCAATGACTTTTACATTTTCTATTGCGGTTTATTTCACATCGCTTAAAAAATGACCTAATTTCAAATTATTTCAATATCGAACACAAAACACATCGTGCTACTTCTCTCACAGCAAATAAATACAACTACAACTACCCGAAACTCGATACAAATACAATAACAATTCTAAAATAATAACGCCAAACCTATTGTTTCATAACAAAAGGTCAACCCTTCAAAATCCGGCAGCGCCACAAAAGATAAAACAATGAACGATACACAGTATTTAATGGGCAAGTTATTAATAGCGCACATTATTCACGGAATATAATGCCATGGGCATATTTCTGTAACGCATTGTGCCCGGTTAATTAAGCGACAGAAGGGTTAACGTGGTGCCCGTTCAAAAATGTGTGCAATGTGGGTCACGGCTGCTGTGGACACTTACTATTGGTGTGAAATGGACCTGTTTTGTACCGAGTTTGTTTTTGTATACATCCCCTTTTTACAAGCGGTAATGATTAGATAACCTGCATTTATAGCAAGACATTTACTGTAAAAAAAAATCATATTTGTTTCTTCTGGTGCTCTTTGTGTCTCAGGGGTCTCTCATTCGAACAATCCCGCAGTCCTGGCCGGTATTTTTGCCATGTATCAAGGTTTTAGCCTATCGTTGGAAGTGGATATCGATCAAAATAATATCAGTCTTAGATTCTCAAATTAGACCCAACTGCACTTTATACCGAGTGTAAAAAAAGTAGCCAGCTAAACTTTTGCTTCTGTTTTGCGAATATACTGAAAGTTGAGTCCAAAATGCAGCATCGGTGTAGCCATTATTTTTTCATGATACGACTGTGTAGGTACCTGAATTAACCCACCTACCGAGTGTCGCGTTATATTTGGATATCTTCAAGCTAATGCAAGCACATGTGGTTCTAGAACCTTCCCGCATCATAGTAGGGGTCTCGCCAGCTATAATAACCGCGAGGCCAGAATGTCGCTATAAGCTGAATGGGACACTTTATAAAGCATAGTTTACATACATGAGGACATAATTTGAGTGTCATGACATAAGTAACGGTTGTATGGAATGGCACGCGATGCGTGTCATCTTAACTACTGTTGCTCTGAATTGCGTTGTTTTTGTTTTAGATGGAATAATTATTTTTGAAATACCAACGGGCCTGGCTAAGTTGCCATAATATTCGTATAGTAAGACTCAGAAGATAAACTCAAAAGTATGCCGTAAGAGAGGCTATATCTAACAATAGATGGACACGCAACTTCTTATTAACATGACGACCAAGTGATAAGAACTTTGTCACACTGTTACTGACTAAAACCCAACTATGTTCCTTCTGAAGCACATTGTACAGACAACAGCAGGTCAACGTATACGAATCTGTCAAATTTTACCAATCAAACATTAATCTACCCCCATTGCGATAAGGTTGAAAATCGATTGCAGAAACTTGACAGATTGCGGTAACTTGATGTCGTCTGTACATCAGGGCTGCAGTTACTCTTTCGAACAATCACGCGTTAGGTATTTACACAAATTCAATAACCTATAGAGTGCCATATACCTCTATAATACTTATCATTTATGTATTTGAAACTAATCCGACAAGGAAAACCATGAGAAACTCAACAGTAGAAACCAAGGCATAACTTATTTTACTCTGAACTTTATACCGCCATCAACATCAGACATATATCACTAATACAACAAATTTATTCACAGAACACAGTCTCACTAACCTTAATGTTCCGACATCTTGCATGTAGAGGTACGATGTTCAGACAAGATGTCTGACCCCGCAGCGTGTCTTATGTAAATTTTGTAATTCGCTGACTCATTACATGCAATGATTCAGCCGTCTGATACACGCGCTATATTTTGCGGGTATTATTTTTATTTGCATTTCAAAAAATTATTTGTTTGTTCACAGCAAATGTGTATTTTTTTTTTTCAGTTTCAATACTTTCTGAAATTAGAAAATACACCGTTTTTATCAGTCATTTTTTTCTGGTGTATACGAAAAATTCTTCCCTTTATCTATAACCAAAAATAATTGTATGTATTTTTTTTTCTTAGTTCTAAAATATGATGACAACCTCCTCCAAGCCTTTTGACACTAAGAAACATAGATACCAACATAATTAATGTCGGTTGACGGCTCATACAAACGCCTTTTACAACACCGCATGAAACTCACTTCCTATAAGTACTTCAAAATTGATTAGAACCTTTAGGACCTCAAAATACTGAGAAGAGCCATCGTACCCGTTAGGGGTTAATCTATGTGCTATGTAGGCAGTATGTAATAAGATATAAGGACTATTCTTCGAAAAGGGGCATATAATAAGGTAGTTGATCTCAGGAAAATTAGTTAATCGGCGCTTCAAAGAGATTAAACGATTGATGATGACAATTCAACGAAAAGGCCCAACGATTCATGTAATTCGATTCTCTCTCAGGAAGTAATGATCGAATGAGGAAAATTTATTATATATTTTCAGTCGTTAAATTTAGTTTTCATAGTGAGAAAATTCCGTTGAATGACTAGCATTGGTGTAAAAGATTTGCAAACACGTACAATTGTTTTTATTTAATTTGCATAATCTATATTGTTTGCCAGATTTTAAGCAATTTGAACCTTTATTATTTCTCTTTTTATTTAGAGGAAACAGTGAGTTTTCACTGTCTTTAAAAATAACCAAGCGCGCAAAGTCACGAGAATCTCCTAGTTTTGCAAGTAGTAGCAATTCCAAATATTCAATGTAAGAGATGTTATATTAAAACAGCTATAGTAAGGCTTCAGAATTCAAATTATGTGGGACAATGAACGACAGCCGTTCAGAATTACACGCACAAACTGTACAACATTCCTTACTGTATATAATATTATCTAGAGATTATTGTGAGCCTATACAGATTGGAATATCTCTACATAATATAGGTATATTGTAGTAGCAATATATTAGAATTTTAGGAATAGTTCTTAGCGGTACAATGTCCTATCTACTCAAATAGACAAGACAATGAATTTAATCTATGATCATAGCAATATTTTATATGTTGTTGCAAAATTGCCAAATTCTGAGCAACTTTATTTATTATTTTTAAGGAAAAATAAATAGATAAACCGCCATTATAGTTGATCAGAAACTAGCTATAGGAATGCAAAATAGGCTTGTTTTAACCCTGGCAGTTATTTACAGGTAAAATTCACTCCAATGAAATGTAAAAAAAATATAGGCACAGATATACGCAAAAAAACATCCAACCTGTACTTAGCTCATTGAGATCTTATCGATGACTTAACTTGTTTTGGTTTTACTCTAAAACTGTGCCAATGCTGCTAATTAATAAAAAAAGCGAAAGGCTTAAAACAGCCTCGAGCAATTTAGATACTAAAAACAGGCTTTATATTAATTGAAAATATATACTTAGTCACTTAATAGCGTTATTATTGACGTGATTTCCGTTCAACATCAGGTGATTCGACTTTCAATCGCAATGACATACCCAAACGTACTGAAGATGCAAAAATTTCTCTCAATCGTATCTAGATAATATAACCTTTCTATTTCTGAACTGGATTTTGTGACAAAGTTTCGTAAGGTTTGTTACACATAGGTTACATGTCTTAATGTTTTTTTTTTTCAAGATTTTATGGCTGGGTAGATTGCTTGAAGTATGGAGTAATAAGATGTTCTGTGCCAACCGCAAATTAAATTGAGATTAAGACAGGAGGATGAAGACTAGAAGTTAGATATTTTTATGTTAGTTTTTATTTCAATTAGCCCTTGTAGTGGTTAAAGGTTGATGATTTTTGTTTTTTTTTAGATTTTCATATATATTTTTTTGTTTATTTATATTTTTATTAATAAATTATGAATTAAATTAATAGCTCCTTTACTGTTTATAACTTAAATGAAATAACTTTTCTTTTATTAGAAACTAAAGTCTTGGAACATTAAACGAACTTATTAAAACTTTGTCGTTAAACTCGTAAAGTTATTAACACACAATTACACGATACTATAAGAAATTAATTATCAGTTAACTAATTACTGTACCGATTAAAACTTATTTTATTGCAAATTGAAGAGGACTTACCTGCATAGTGTCATTGCGAAGATCTTAAGGTAATTATTTTACAAACATTTTAGTAACATATAAAAATCTTAGTCCTGACTCATTCACTGGCTCATCAACGCAGGACACAAACCCGTGAACTTATGAACCTTTTGCGCAGAGGTTCATCTTAAGACTCTCACGCGAGATAAGAAAATATTTCCCGAAATTCCCACGGGCACGGCAAAAAACGGGATTTTAAGTTTTACGCGGGCAAAGCCGCTGGCAGAAGCTAGTTTATTTTAATAAAAGCACGACAAAAAATCAAATTTTAATAAGAAGACGAGTTTCTCAAGTACACATATTTCACAAAATGCTCCTATCTTATATTTCACTCCCTAATTTACTATTCTTAACCCGCCAGCAACAAAGTACAAATCATAAATGTACAACGAGCCTTATATTAGTAATATTACAGTTGTCATATTCAAATTTATTACACAGCCCACTTAGTATCTACCACTTTCACTTTAAAATGTATGGAGGCGGTTTAAAAATTGTAATAATGTATTCTATGGACGTATTTTGTATGCGGGATGTATGTTCGACTGTTTTGGTATTCGTTACAACACAGTTGATGAGTGGAGGGTTATGGGAAATTGAATTGGAGCAGTTTTGTATGTGTGTGTGTGTGTCGGTGTTGTTTTGGACCGAATTGGGAAAAGCCGATTGGGTAATGAGTTTTATTTAGTTTTTAGACGTATATCAAAGTATTGATTATTATATTGTTTTTTTTTTATAATAATGTGGGTTCATCAATAAAACAAAATTTATTTATTAATCAATTATGATAGATTAATTATTCGGCAAGTTATAGAAACAGGTTTTAACAGTGTTTTAGGCGAAAATGTTGTTTTAAAAGTGTGTTATTATTGATAAAATATGATTCTGACTTAAAAATATTAAACAAATAGTAACGTCATTACCGCCATAATTTTATGAAATAATTTTACCTACATTTATCAGTAACCAAAAATCCTAGTTATCTCTGTGCAATTATTAAAATGGAATAAAACTATAAATGTTCGATAGAGTGCCAGGTGAACATTGAAATATTTAACGTCGGTTGGGCCAGCATTCTATGAATAGGAGATAATATTGAAATATTGATGGAATGGAATACGATATTAATATTTTATAAAATGCTGTATTTTAAGTTTATATTAACATCGTTTTTATTGGGCTAGTAGTTATGAGCACAGTCAAATTGGGATGCTTTACTATTAGTTAAAACGATTTAATGAATTATTAACAAAGAAACTATTGTGTTAATATTTTTCAATTTAATTCATTTGATGAAAAGATCGTTGGTGTTTTGAATCTGTCTACTACAGGGGTGATGTAACACCTAAGCTTTATATTAGTATAGATTTATTATAAGTACCTAAAATTTTTGTATAAGTAAGGTAATGAATACCTACGTTGAAAAGGATGATAAAAGAAGAATATATTTAAGATGACAATTATGTTCTTCTTTACTTTAGATTCAGTGATGTCTATCAGGTTTTTTTAATAAATACGTAGCATCAAACATGCGACTTATTAAAATACCATAATAGAGAAAAACATAATAGGTAGGAAGGTACAGACGACAGCACATCAAGTTACCACAATCTGTCAAATTTCTGCAATAGATTTTCAACCTTATCACAATGGCAGTAGGTTAAGGTTTGAATGGTAAAATTTGACAGATTCGTATACGTTGACCTGCTGTCGTCTGTACGTAAGTACTTGAGGCATTGGTAACCGTAGAATGGAAATTGAAAGTAAATCACGAACCGTCCTTGTACCATTAAGTTAGAAACTTCATTAAACTTGTAATTTTTTCAGGTAAACTTTTCGCGTGTAAAAGTTTTAATAAGTCTGTCTCTGTTATTTATTAAATTTGGAAAGTTTTATTCAGAGGGAAGACGATTTTGTAAAACCATTATACGAATTCATTTATGTTTTTTGTTTTCAGTAATTTATATAACCCTAGCCGTTTTCCCGCGGTTTCACTCGCATCCCGTGGGAATTACTGCCCGTACCCGGATAAAATATAGCCTATGTTACTCGTGGATAATGTAGCTTTCGAATGGTGAAAGAATTTTTAAAATCGGTCCAGTAGTTTTTGAGCCTATTCATTACAACCAAACAAACAAACAAACAAAGTTTTCCTCTTTATAATATTAGTATAGATATAGATACCTATTAAATCAAATCGGGAATCAGGCTGAGGGCCCGTTACGCGGATTCCAGATAAAGTTCTAGCTAAACTAACTGATAGATAATGCCATAGAAATGTTTTTATATTTGACTTCTTTTTTATGGCGTTATTTATAAGACCTAACTATACATATTTTTCGAATTCTTATTTCGTTATATTTGTAATTCAATATTTTTTTCATTATAACACTAGTTATTATTTTACCACTATAACAAAACGGACAGATTTTTATGAATAAACTCAGCATTTTTTCCAGATACAGTAAGTAGTTCTCCCTAGACGCGACTAAAACTGCGCTAAACAGCTACTCCTGAATAAATTCCTAACTACCACTAAACGCTTCAAAACTAAAACAATTGCCAGTCCTAAGAACTTCAAGACGTTCAAACAGATTCAAACCGACCCTTGAGTTCCAAATTCAAACCTCGTCACTTCCAAATTAGTATAATTACGAAACTTTAAAGGTTCAAAGACAGCCAGTGGTAAATGCCTATTTACTCATGTTTGAAGTGGGTACCAACTTCAGCACGTAAACCTACCTCAATCTGTAAAATTTCTTCAAAAGATTTTCAACTCTATCGCCATAGTGCAAGGTTGATGTTCGATTGGTAAAATTTGACAGATTCTGGTAGGTATACCTGGTGTTGTCTGTATCTTTAACTTGTGCCAAACGATGTCTTTAGATCTTGAATTTAATTTTCTAAGTGTTAAGCAATTTGAGTTGTAACCACTATCTCGTAAGTTAGTGTTAGTTTAAAGGATTTGTGATCAAAAGACTTATTTATTGTTGTTAATAATTTTGAGATTTGAGCACTAAATTGTTTAACATTATTTATCATAATTATATTGCTTTGAAATTGTTTTAATAAGCTGCTGACCCATATTTAGGACATTTGGTAGTGTATAAGGATTGACTAATTGATATTAAACAAAAATAAAATCCATAGAACCCACGCGCTAAATAATAAAACTGAAAAGTTTGTTTGGTTGAACGTCCTAATATTAGGAACTACTGGTCCGATTAGATATATTGTTTCAGTGTTAGACAGCCCATTTATTGAAGTAGGCAATAGGCTAGTTTTATCCGGGTGCGCGGAGTAGTTCCCACGGGACGCGCGTAAACCCGCCGACGAGAACTAGTATCCTAAATACCTATCTTCCTATACTATTGTCGGTGGGAAAAATATCAGAAAGTCTGACAGACACCGCCATCCATCAATGTTACCTACATATCAGTATTCAACAATACAAGTTTAAACAATTAAGCGGACTAAAGCGCTTTTGCGCCGCCGCTGTACAACACCGTTCATTCGTTGCATATTTCATGAAAGCGCTGAGTGGCTGCAGGGGGGAACTTTAATGTGTATTATTTAGTAGGATACTACACATTTTTTATTTCACAGCGGGATGAAAATAAAGTTATATCATGTTTTTGTGAATGTGTTTTTTATGAAAATGGTGATGGGTGGATATAAAAGTTAAAGTTGTTTAAATTAGGCCTCCTAGGGTACAATTTTCATAATAACTGAATATTATAAATAAGTGGTCGCAAGTCGTGCGTGTACGCTTTATCAATGTAGGTCATTGAATTGCTCAGCTGATGTTCATGAAACTAGACCAACTATATCATTTTCTTTTCTGCATTGTTGGATTCGAAAAACTATTGGATTCGGCACATACCCGATTCCAATAAGTTTCAATAATTGGAGTAAAATTTGTAGGTATTCTTTGCAATCGAAATCTTTGTAGTCACCTACTGTCATCTATAACATTAACTTCTTCATCCATCTTCCATCTTTAAACAGTTGTCAAAAATTTACTCACGACTAGACAAACAGATTACGATTCGTGATTCAAAAATATTAAAAAGGAAAAGAATGTAGGCCAGCGCGCGTAAAATATATTCAGCCAGTTAGAATCTATGGATTCTAGAATCCTAATAACTGAGACACCTCGTGACTCAACATGAATACCTAGGCTTCCTATAGTTTAGCACTTAGCTCTAAAAATTTTTCGACACGAACTATGGTCTGTTCGCGATAGGAATAGAAAGAAGTTTAATAAGGCTCTTTTAGGCGTCCACTTTAAAATAAAATTACAACAAAAATGATTTCGCACAAGATTGATGTGGAAAAAATATAATTAATTTAAATAACAGCCGGCACACTTAACTGTACATATTGAACCTATCTACTTTCTGAAATTACAAGATTTCCATTTAATATCGTTTATTTTTACATTCTGTTGTCTAGTCGACGTTAAAAAAATCTAAAAGAAGCAGGGGTAGAGAGTACTGGGAATATTTTCACGTCACTGTCAATTTTCTCAGACAGTCTCAGACCAAGTCACAAAATGTTTAACATCGAAAATTTTCGTTTAATTAATTTATGGAATCACAAAGCAAGGAAAATAAAATAATTAGTTTTAATAGCAGCTACCACGCATAATTATTCTTATTTAACCTATCGACCTTATGAAATTATAAAGCTTTCATTTAATATTGTTTTTTTGTAATATTCTGTCGATGTCTAAAATCTAATAGTATCAAAACGTTTACACGTATTTCTACCAAAACTAAAATCTTACTCATTCTCTTCATAAACTATGGCAGTACGTGAATTTTTAATTTTGGGAGGTTTTGTCAAATATGATCTGTCAAATTGTGTGAATACGCCTTTTCTCGTTATAACTGAATTTTCGTGATTTTGTTGTTTATTGTTACTGTTATTATTGCCCTAAATAATAAATCGTTTAAATTAGAGGAAGTGAAGCAGTAACTTCCTCAAGCACTTACATATATTACGACAGAGAAATGGCAATCTTGCTTTGTTAATACGATTAAAGAAGAGGAAAAGTTTTGCCAACTTGATAGTATAATACATAATGTCGTTGAAAGGATAACCGTCATCAACAGAGGACGATGACTGACAGAATAAAATTAGTCACTTGTCATCTCTATTGTATCATTAACTTGAGATTATTTGCCTGTCCTTTTCCCAACTACGTTGGGGTCGGCTTCCAGTCTAACTGGATGCAGCTGAGAACCATTGCTATACATGGAGCGACTGCCTATCTGACCTCCACAATCCAGTTACCCGGGCAACTCGACACCCCTTGGCATGAATGGTTGTCAGACTTTCTGGCTTCAGACTACCCGAAACGACTGTCAAAGATGGTTGCATGCCGAGACCTATCAATTTATCGTGCCTTCTGAAGCACGGAAGATCTCGATATGACAAATATCAAAAATCGTTGCACGGTTCAAAGCTATACCTATTTTCACCGAATGGAAACATTATAATTCTTTTATTTGTAGCATCTTGAATAATAGGTATGGATATGAAGAATTGTGCCCGCCAATATTACATTAATATATTACATTAATATCTAATACTTTTTTTTACTTTATGTTTTAATTTATTAATTTTGTACTCAAAATTACTGTTATTAAACACTGTTTCATTTCACGTCATTCCCCTCGTGACGAGTACATAGATAGGAAATAATTTACTGTATGCCATACATATTATTTATTAAAATTATTTGAACTTAACTTGAAACAAAAGGTATCGTACTCCTGCTTCTGCGAGCCTCTTTTTTCTAACGTTATCGTGAACAGGGTATAGGTCACACGAATTCTTTTGTTTATTGTAGTCATTATCTGCCTAGGCTATAGGTCTATATTGGGGTTAGGTTCCAATACCTATAACTATATAAAATAGGAATATGGACATAGGTCATCATCTGCCTAGCCTTTTCCCAACAACTATGTTGGATTGTAAGACTGTAGCTGAATACTAATCTATACTAATATTATAAAGCTGAAGATTTGTTTGTTTGAACGCGCTAATCTCAGGAACTACTAGTCCGATTTGAAAAATTCTTTCAGTATTAGATAGCCCATTTATCGAGAAAGGTTATAGAGTACTTTTTATCCTGGTGCGCGCGGTAGTTCCCACGGGAAAGCGGGTGAAACCGCTGGCGGAAGCTAGTGTTTTATATGGAGCGACTGCCTATGGGATCCCTCAGTCAAATTACTCGACCAACCCTATACCTCTTGATAAGACTGGTTATCAAACTGTCTGGCTTCTGACTACCCGTAACGAATGATGGCCAGGACCCACCAATTTAGCGACCCTTCCGAATCACTCGTATGTAATGACAAGATGGACCCATCCACGGAACAACCGCATTGCTTAACCTTATGATCGATCGACCCGTACGGTTAATACTTAGCCACAAGCTCTCAGTTTTGTCTGCAGTATGCGGGAGCTCTAACTTTGATAACTAGCATTTCACTAATGAGCACATAACAATTAAAACAATAAGTTTATACGAGTGTATAATGTAGTTATGAACTAGTGGTTATTATAGGGAGTGTTTATTGTTTTATAACTGTGTTTGTTTTGCCAGAAATTAGTATATATAATATAGGTATGGGAGACATTTATGGTGTATATTTAACTACTTAAAACAAAACATGGAATCACCACTAGAGTAAAAGAGTGTCGTTTGAAATAAAACTCAGCATGAAATATTTTCTTGAAAATGGACTCAAGTGACTCGTTAACTCGAGTTCCACTCGATCACGTCAAAAACTGAATCGACTCGACAAAATCGTACTCGATTATTGGAGATGACAGTTCGAACATTATTTTTAAATGATCATCCATAAAATGAAAATGTTTTTCAAAAAAGAAGGTCCAATAGAAATATTTGATTTTAGAATACTCCTCGTTCTAATTTTGCTTTTTTTTCGTCAACAATCTCATACAAATATGGAACATGGCATTTATTTGAAAAAAGAAAACAATAGTACTTCAAATAAAACCTACTTGGCTTCATTTTCCCGAGAGAAATCAGAAAACGCACAGTCGACGAGTTAATATTTGCACACGTTCTGAAACTGACAATTAAGTAAAATGAACACTGAAATATTTCGCTTTTAGTGTTTGAGTAGAAAAAGTATCTACTAACTATATTTTTGTAGTACCTCTGATTTTCTGTTGAACAAGTATTCCTTTTGATAAAAAGTTCAATGAGTTGAATATTTCTAGAAATTGGAGATCTGTACTACGGTACGGTACTTTTTTAGTTTTATAAATAATGCTGAAACAATGTGTTTGTTTTGTGTGAGCATTTAAAAATATTCTTTCAATTTAAATATTCTGGAAAAACAACGGATTACAATACTAACAAGAACCGTATTTTCACTTTTTTTTGTTAAATGGGCTGTCTAACACTGATAAAAATGACAAATCTAACCGTCAGTTTCTAAAATTACGTTTCAACCAAACAAATCCACCAACTTCGCAATTTTCTGACATAAGAATCAATTTTTTGGAGAAAAAAATATAAATTCACAAGCAATCGACAGTATAAAACCTTGCCAATCATCAATATTATAACTTAATTAATCCAACTATCCAACATTTCAATATGGCGAACCATCCAATAAACTCATACAAAACGAACAAACTGCATACAACCGCAATAATTAATCATTACACTTGTTAATTAAATGGTGAGTTTCATTATCGAATGCCATTGTTTTATTTCTTCATTTATTGGAATTAATATTTTTGGTGTATTCCACTCTGTAACCTACATACATCACCTAAGTATATAACCTAGGTGTTATCATTTGAGTATAATCTCTAATATTATAAAACTGAAGAGTTTGTTTGTTTGAACGCGCTAATCTCAGGAACCAGTACGATTTGAAAAATTATTTCAGTGTTAGATAGCCCATTTATCGAGGAAGGCTATATGCTACTTTTTATTCGAGTGCGCTGAGTAGTTCGATTGTTACCTACTCAGTAGCAGTCGTAGTTATAATTCCACGTCAGAGCCGTCAGGCGGATTTGAGAAAACTCTGACACTAGGGCTTGTTAGGTGATTAAACCTGCAGCTCACTCGATAAGAAGAAGAAGTAGTTCCCAAGGGACGCGGGTGAAACCGCTTGCAGAAGCTAGTATTAGGATAAAGCTACTTCTTGACTAATAACTACATCTTTACTAACATTTTAAAGCTGAAAAATTTGTTTCTATGTTTGTTCCATCGCGCTAATCTCAGGCACTACGCAAAAGATTTACCTAATTATTTTTTTCGGTGTTAGATAGCGTAGTTATTGAAGAAGGCTATAGACTAATATATCAGGTTGCGTGGAGTAGCTCCTACTATGGGGACCACTAAACGGCTGACGGAAGCTAAGTTTTAAATATGATTATGCAAACGTTAATAATAGAAATGTAAGAGTAATGTATGTTAGGTACGCTTTGAACTGCTAAACCTCTGAACTTCGTCAATGAATTTTCACCTATTACCTACTAATAACCCCACACACCTACTCTAAACTACTAATAAACACCATTAGCATCAGCTTATCTCTATACCCATTCGTCATCCATTATCCCCTATTTCAATATTCACCGTGACGTATCGTAAACACGTCATCGGCCGTGGTATAATAGCATAAATATGAATTGGGCATTTAGACCGACCAAACCAGCGATGCACTCGATCAAAATAGAAAAAATAAAGTTTGACATAATACTTTTATTTATACTGATGTACGAGTATGTCTCTATTGGTATTGGGAAATTCTAAAATAACCCTTCTAGGCAGGCAGTCGGGTAAAAAGTTTGGGTTACATTTTTCATTTAAAAACTAGCAAATTTTTTCGCGGTTTCACCTTCATCCCGGGGGAACTTCTTACCGCACCGGGACGAAATATAGCCAACACATTGAGGATAGTCTATAGCTACCCTACAGTGAAAGAATTTTGGTCCAGTACTTTTTGAGACAATTTCTTTACAAATTTGCTTACATACAAATCTTTTCTCTTTTGCGTGTTATGTCAGAAAAAAGTATTGAAGAAATTATTGTGAGAAATTGAAGAGTCACTTTAAATATTTATTAATTTCTTGAGTTTTAAATTCACTCTTATCTTGATAAATATCTAAAAATGGCAGCTTCAAATTGAAGCCAGCAGCGCCGATGTGAACAGATCGCCCGGTCGTTCTATAATATAATAATTAATTACTACAGGTAGCAATATAGTTTATAGTCTATCTATCCTAGTGACCTGGTCCAATGACTAACGCGTGGGAAGAAGCTTATGAGCTGGGTAATTTGAATTTAGAATTTTGTGGGAAGATATTTTTTAAATGTTATTTTTTAGAATTCGTTTTGTGGATTATGGTGCATTTTGAATTGAGAATTTACGTACCTACTCTTTAATTAAGTATTCATTATTACTGTTAATTTTGTGCTGTTTTTTTTACGCAAGCTAAAAGTGGTGGTTTGGGTACCTACTATAATTAAAAATACAATTAAGAGTAACTCTTCAGAAACTGACGCCATTATTAGGTACAGTCTGACACTGTTCAGAAAGACTGACTCAAAAAATTAAGTATATTCTTTACATTTTTCCGCTTCATTCAAAGACCATCAAAAGTAATTCCACATAAATGGTACAGAGGTCACACTATATAGAGGACAATTATAAACAATATATAAGTAATTTTTTTTTAAATTTACGTACCTTATTAAATAAATAAATTCTAAAGGAACTGCTATCGAAAAACCCATTTATGTACGTAAATTATAAATCACTTTTAACTCCCCATAAAATAAAACAATGAGGCCGACCAAATTCACTTGTGGGACAGAATAAAATAATCAACATTAAAAGAACAAGTACACAAGAGAATTAGCTGTCCGCCACTTTGTTGCCTATTTCCATAACAAAGCCAGGGAAGGCATTAAAATATTTGTATAATAACTCCGACATTAATATTAATACAGAGAAAGTGTTTTTGTTCGGACAATTAGGGTAATAACACTAATCAAAAATGTATAATGTGAGTTGGACTTTTTACAAAGGGATTCCATATACTGTGTGTGGTCTAAGTAATATTATTTCACTAGCTTCCACCAGTGGTTTCACCCGCGTCCCGCGGCAACTACTCCGCACACCCAGATAAAATGTAGCGTATAGCCTTCCTCGATAAATGGGCTATCTAACACTGAAATAATTTTTCAAATCGAACCAGTAATACCTGAGATTAGCGCGTTCAAACAAACAAACTCTTCAGCATTATAATATTAGTATAGAACAATGGATGTTCCACAGACACTTTTCTCTCTACGGAATCCCAAAAAGTTACGATTTAATGCAACTTTTATTACTGTATTATAGTATGAGAACATTGCTAATAGCCCAAGTGAATTATTTCGTTCCCATGTATTTTTAATTCATCATTTGCTTGGGAACAACGTTTATGTACTTTTGTCAGCTGTAGATAATTGAGTTTTGGCAAAACTTTGATGCTTTAGTTTCCAGGTTATTTTGTATATTAAAACGAAAGTGGAGTGTGTCAGTTTGACAGGTAACCTAGATTATTTGAGTAATTTTAGCTTGGATTAATAACTGCTTTTCGTGACTTTCTGAAGATTTTGCTATGATTTATTAGTCACCTTGTTTAAAATATCGAGGTGACATTTTGTAAATGAAGAAGTGAAGAAGGCTCATGCGATAATCATTTTGCAGAATGTTCATATTTATATTATTTTTTGCCTAAGAATAAATTAAGTGGTGTGACGTCAAAAAACACTACTCTAATCGCCAGTTTCACAGGTTACAGATTATGTTCTAGATAGCTATCTGACAGATACTGCCATAGCAATGTTTTGTGAAACTGGCCCTAAATAAGCAAAAAATTACAAATACTGATAGCATTAAAAAAAGTTAATTATAGTATCTATAATAAAACGAAATTTTATTAAAAACCTAAAAGCAACACAACATAAACCTTTCTTAAGTTACCCAAAAACATTAAGAACCCTTTAATACCTTTAACTGAACAATGCAAATTGTACCTCTAAATTCAGCAACACAGGTACACGTGGTGGTTCAAAATGAACGCTTTTCCAAATATAACTGTAATTACCAGTTACCGCGAACACATTAGTGTTTAATTGATAGCAGCCACGGGCCACAATAATTTGATTATATTGCTCCACCAGTAAGCTATGAAGCTGAAATGTCAAACGCAGTTGCCCAGACTATGTCCTTTTCGTTACAAAATGCCCATTGAGTTTCTTGCTGGTCCTTCTCCATGGGACCCGCTTTTTGGCACCGTGCAACTAGTGTGACGTTCATAAAAGCCTGTAAAGGCTAAAACAAATAATAATAATATCATACAGTTGAAGAGTTTATTTACGTATACCTACTCTTATGAAAGAGTGTCAAGAAGTACGGGACGGATTTAAAAAATAAAATCAGTGTCAGTTAGCCTATTTATCGAGACATGGAGGTGTTTGTGTGTAAATGTATGAAAATACACCGGTTACGGGGAATAGATCCCTCAGAAAGCGGGTGAAACTGCTAACAGAAGTAAGTTTTGAAATAAAAACATTAGACTTTGATGTCGAAACTTAGCGCGTGTTCCACACTCACCTCAAAGAGAATGTCAAAAAAATTGACGGGCCAGTGCCCACCTGCCTCCTGGGACCGCGGGATAGTTCGAAAGAGTTACCGCCCTTGAGAATACAAAACGCAAAAAGCCTGAGCGGGAATAGAAAAAGCTAACTTTTGCTGAGCAAACAAGAAAAGACACTCCTGAAGATTGGATAATTTCTCAACTTAAGGCCTTCTAGGAAATAGGCCTGAAGGTAGGTACATGGAGGAATCATATTCCTAAGGCAGCAACAATTGCTTGAGGAAAACTGAAGGTATTTCTGTATCTACATCGATGTTAAACTGAAACTTACTTTGTAACTTATTCCTACTGTGCAGAGATATAAAATTTTGACAGGACAGTAAATCTACTATGAAACAACTCACTTTGTCTAACGGTTTGTAGTAACAACAGACATAAAATAAATTCAAAATTTATATAATAATTTACGGCTATATTTATAACCAGCTTTTTCCTGTGGGATCACTCGCTTGCTGAAGTAAATACTTCTTGCACCCGGACATAAATAATGTTACCCACATGTTATTCTGATGTACCCATCAGCTATTCTATTGCTAATTTTCATCAAAATCCGATCAGCCGAATCGTGCAAGTAAAAACAAACAACCCTACCCCTCAAACGACCCACGATCTCACGCCTTCGTTATAATATTGGGTTGTTTGCATTTTGCTCCATTCTTTTGTTTAGCAAACTTTTGAAACACGAACATC
>NWSH02000437.1:11242749-11258190 GCA_002382865.2 Heliothis virescens | reverse complement strand
GATAATACATCAGCAACTTGCTCTGAAATATAAGCTTGTGGAACAGGAGGTACCATATTACAGATATATGCCCGACCCAGTTCTCGAAAATGGTCATGTCACATTGTACTGGGATCGATCTATCATCACTGATCGGACTGTTATGGCTAACAAGCCTGATATAGTGGTGATAGATCGATTAGAACGCCGTGCAGTGATTGTTGACATCACCGTGCCGCATGATGAGAACCTCGTGAAAGCTGAAAAAGATAAACAACTTAAGTATCTTGATCTAGCCCACGAGGTTGTCAACATTTGGCATGTGGATTCTGCAATCATTGTGCCGATAGTCGTTTCAGCCAATGGTTTAATCGCCAAGAGCCTTGATTCACACCTAAAGAGGCTCGCGTTAGATGGTTGGATCAAGCGCTTGATGCAGAAAGCTGTACTTCTGGACACGGCACGCATTGTTAGGAGGTTTCTCTCTATGGAGCCCTGACCGCCGGTAGCTTGGACCATGTTCCCGATGCCGGTGGGAGACTATTTTTATATTTTTAAATGTTTTATTCTTTTATACGTATTTATAAAATATTTAAAAATGTTAAAATATGTAAAATAAATGAATAAAGAAAAAAATAAATAATAACTTATTGTAAATTTTCCTGACGCCTTAAATAGATTTCACAATTAAAATAAAAACCATCTCGTCGGTTAAAAGTTATTCACAACAAATACATACATATACTTAAATCGTTAGTTACATACCGGGTGCGCGGGCGGCATGCATGTGTCGTTCGGCGGCGCTCGCGGCGCATTACCGCTCCTGCAGCTACTGCACTCACACACACTCTGAAACAAATCGTATCACGTCATTATTAATACATCTACACTAATATCGTAAAAATAAAAGATTTGTATGTAACTATACCAAATGTAACTGTTCCTGAGCAACCCTAGGCTGTAAAATTTTTCGTTTTTTATATTTGTAACGAATTGGCTCAAAAAGTATTCAACCGCTTAAGGGATGAAATATTTCATCCCTAAAAAATATTTCACTGTTGATAAGTTATTTCCTAGTGATATAGGCTATATGTTATCCGGTTAGGGGAATTACTGAACCCATTTGAAAAAATCGTTAATTATTGTAAACCTATACTACCCGCGAGTGATGTTTAATCCGTTTACTGAACAAAGTTCCCTCGTGACGCGAAAGAAACGGCTATTTAGGTATAAATATCCTAATTTAGGTATTAATCCTTTAGTGCAATAAAACCCATCGAATAGCAATCCAATTTAAACAGTATTTACAGTAAAAAAAATGTGTAGCTGAAAACCTCAAGACCAATGAAAGTGGCTCTTTCTTGTTTCAAGCTTTAATTAAACCCTAAGTTTAATTAAAAATTCCACAAAGTCTAACACTGAATTCTACAAATGGAGGCCATTAGTTAAGATTAAATCGATAAGAGTACCTACTTGAATAAGGAGATATTTTTAGCAGAAAACAAATTCTTTTACAACATTTTTTTGATAACTAGTTTCCGACCGCAGTTTCGCATGCATCCCGTGGGAACTACTTCGCACACACAAACATAATGCAAAATGTATACTTCGATAAATGTATCACCGAAAGATTTTTTCAGTTTCTGAGATTTGCATATCATAAAAGGAATATTTTTGGGCGAAAGCCATTCCTAGGGCAGAAAGGAAAATACTTGATCAGCATTGGTCTTCATCATCCACATACGATATCCAGAAAAATATACCTTAAATCTATACTTATATTATAAAGCTGAAGAGTTTGTTTGTTTGGTTGGTTGGTTGAACGCGCTAATCTTAGGAACTACTGGTCCGATTTAAAAAATATTTCAGTGTTAGATAGCCTATTCATCTAGAAAGGTTATAGGCTACTTTTTATCTGGATGCGCCGAGTAGTTCCCACGGGATGCGAGTAAAACCGCTAGCGGAAGCAATACATGATAAATAATGGCTTTCTCTCAGATTTTCTTAAGAATATAACCTACTTTCGAAATACCCTAGACTGAAATGGACCTCAGTAAGAGCCACATAAAGAAAATGATCCTATATGAGCGTTAATTATAGCCAAAGCCGGGCTAAGTGTTTGTTATTAAAGTTTTATGCGGCCATGTTAAGGAGTAGTATTTATCTGACCATGTTTAATGGTACTTTTATGGTTCAAACAATTCTGACCCAGCAATCCCTACTAATATTATAAATGTGAAAGTAACTCTGTCTGTCTGTCTGTCTGTCTGTTACGCTTTCACGCCTAAACCAGTGAGCCGATTTTGATGAAATTTGGTACAAATATAGAATAGACCCTGGGGAACAACATAGGCTACTTTTTATCCGGGTACGGGAAATAGTTCCCTCGGGAAGCGGGCGAAGCCGCTGGCAGAAGCTAGTTCTTAATAATGGTCTCAGGATGAAAGTGCAGTCATGATTTTTCTCGTTTCAGAGTCTAATTTACTGTACATGATCTACCACACACGTTGTATGCATACCTAGCATACAATAAACTTACAACCATCAGGGATAAGCATTGCGTAGTAAGTAATTTTTTTATTAATTTTAATTTATCTTTTGTTTGGAAAAGTAGCCCATAACCATTTCCATGGAAGACTGAATAGTTAAGCCTTTAACTATTCAGTATCATATCAAATATTTCTGAAACCTGTTCAGGTGTTTCAGATTGAAAACCTAAACTCACTCTATGATTTCAATAGTTATTCAATATTCTCACCATACCTTAATACCAAGTCATTAAAAAATTCAATTATATAATCATAAATCTAGAAATATTACTAAGATATTCAACTATTTCTCAAACACAGACTTCTGCTAACCCCCCCGCCGCCATTTTTTCTGAACACTGGCACGTGCCTAACTGTACGTGCCTCTCATTAGACTAGCGGTTGCGCGCGGCGATTACCGCGATAATAATCCCACGGTAAATATTTGAAAATATTTGCTGACAGTAAAAAATTAAATGAATCAGCTTTTGTATAAAGTTAAATGATGATTGTTTGAGACGACAATGAGAATGAAGTGGAGTGTCTTGCGGGTTCTTCTCCATGAGACCAACTCCTTGGAACCGTGCAACTAGCTTGACTATTATAAGAACCTGTATGAGTTCTATTTGAAAAATAAAATGACTCTAACCATGACTTTAGAGGTTTTATAAGATTGAGTTAAGGTGAAGGAAAATATCTTGAGGAAACCTAGACTTTAATGTCTGAAAACATTAACCCCTCTTGAACAAGCATGGTGATTAATGATAATTCCTTCTCAGTATGAGAAGTTGGTAATGCCTTATAGTAGAAAAAAAAAAAAGGCTGATGAAAATTAACATCTTTATCAGCGAGAATAAAAAGTGTTTTTTTACTCTGATAGTTAGACTCTTATGACCCTCTATTAAGTAAAGCTAACAAAAGAGGTATATATTAAACAGTAATACAAATAACACGAGATACAATATTAAGTAATCATAAGATAATGACGACAGTTAACACACCGTTAGTTCTGCGAAACAGCTATATTACTTAATACTAGTAAAACGATTGTTTGGAAGTGTTTCTATGTCATATAAAAATGTATGTATTTTGAACTGCAGGCTATTTCACCCATTCCAGATTGAGTTCTAAATAGATATCCAACAGATAAATAATCAAAACTAAAAACAGTTTCTATGGCACTATCTGTCAGATAGATATTTAGAACTTTATCTGTAACCTTTGAAACTGGCCGTAGACCTCTAAAATCTATTCACATAAAAATCAAAGTCCTGACTCATTCACTGACTCGTCAACGCAGGGCCCAAAGCCGTGAACCTAAAAGGCTGACATTTTGCACAGAGGTTCACCTTAAGACACTCACGCGAGTTAAGAAATGATTTCCTGGAAAAAAAGGATTTTAAGTTTTATGCAGGCGAAGCCGCTGGCAGATACTATTCTTAAAAGAAAGTAAATTCAGTAAGACACGTGTAACAGATAACTTGTAAGTTCAGGATCAATAAACTTTTTTTTCTTCATACAAGTCTTCGACTGGTACATTGTGGGTTTAATCAGGTAGCGAAAAAAGCGCAAATCACCATATGAAAAAAACACCGTCACCAATTAATTTAAATGTTCAAAAAAAGAACCAACAATCCGTAAAAAAACGCCTTCTATTTTTAAATCACCATCAAATTCAAATTCGGTATCGCTATTCGCAGAATAGACAGAAATAACTTATTGGAATTCTCACGGATTTTACGAGATCATTTGTGTGTAACAGTTAAAGAAATTGGCTTTGAATTTACGTTGGTATTTATAGAAACGTTGCAGGTAGAAAAACAAAGCTGTATTGTATGAATTTGTGACCGATCATTTTCCTGATAACCTACATAGATATTCTGCTACATAACTTAGTGTAGGAAAAACCTTTGTTAACATTTAGGGTGTTCGTGTTCGTATAATGAAACAAAAACTGTAACGAAGCAGTTGTGTTCCTCAAAGGCTTTACGACTTTACATGGAATTGTTAGTCCAGAATTTGGAGTACTCAAATGACTAATTATAGATATGTGATTAGGAACATAATGTTCAACATAATAACTTACAGCGGATTCACGAGCTACTGTTTTGAATTTAAAACCATTATTGGATACCGTAGAAGACGAGGAAAGAACGCCAAGAAACTCATTAGAAACTTAGTTAAAATACTCAACAATAACCGTGTCATATTGAAAACCAAATCTCAGTCACAATTTTATTCAAGCACATTAGAAAGTAGAAATGTGCAAAAAAACATCTGAAAACGACACATAATCGATGACAATTTGCTGATGAGGCGAATGGCGCGAAAAAAGAGCCGCCATGACAGTTTGAGAATTCGTGGAACCACTTAGCAGTAATAAGGTTCCGTTGTGCAAATTACATACATTTTAGTATAACGCGACAGACATACGTCATCGTCTAGATTTATTGAGATATTAAATGAAATAAGACTCTGTTTTTTGTTCTGTGAGTGCCAATTATGTTGGAATTAAAGTATTAAGTTTTACGCGAGTGTGGGCGGAGTATGTTATGAGGACGAGATGAATTTTGTTTTAATGTCAGCTTCTGTCCGTTATTTTGTCTGTGAGGACTTTTGATTTGGGATCTTAATTATTAATCGGGAGAAGTTTATTTGAGAAACTCATGAAAGATATTATTCAGGTTCTTTTTCGTTTATTTAATAGTTTTGAAACAAAAACGAAACTACTAATATTTATAACAATTTTGACATTAATCTTTGTGACACTTTGAAGTTTTTTCAGTATCATAGCATGTCCGAAATTCACTTGTAGTCACAGTTTATCAAAATTATTCAGCATCTGAAAACTCACGAATGTAGGTGACTTGTAATTTTGTCCGGTGCATCACCGTGCACACGAGCATGACATACAATCATTTTTGTTCCTATTACAACGAAGTTTTATTGAATATTAAATCAGACACTTTCGAAAATATTACTGCCTTTTTGTCGCTCTACAAACAATTTTGATACTTTCAATCAAAATTAATGTCATGGAGATAGACGCCTAGATACCTATTTCAATATGGAGTAAACCGAAAAATATTATCATAAAAATTTGAAGATTCAAATATAATTGTCCACTAAATTATTATTAATCTTTTCCGTTATTTTACTCACCTACATTTTAAAACAAAACAAAGAACCACAATTCCGAGAAGATTCTATTAGATTTAATGCTAGATAAAATCAGCAGGATGTTTTAAGAATCGAAATAAAATAAGCAAATCATTGAGATAGCTGTAAAAGGAAAACCAACAAAAATTCGCCATTACGATCGATCATAACGCGGTATCTGCAAAATGCAGTGATGAATATGCACAGTGAAATAATATGCCGGTTACGAATAGCTTTTGATATGCTTAGGGCTGTCAATTTATAATTTTAGTCTAATTTCAATAAATATGTTAACTTAGCTGGCATGAAGATTGTAAATTTAATATGTAGAATTTAAAAGCTTTCCAAAATTAATTAGGCGTGCAAATAGTTTAAAAAGAAAATGAAAAAATAAAGCGTGACGAAAAAAATAGTTAAGTAAATGATATTTTTTATGTCTAGCCAAGCAAACAAAACCTGAAGGTATAATTAAAAATATTATTTAATATAATAATTTTAATTAAACACATTTCATGTTTAATTTGAAACAGGTCTTTAATAAATTAACTTTACGTAATTACAACATACCCTTATGAGGATAATGAGCTGGTGAGAAGGTAACAGATGCCAACGTTTTAATTGGTCCAACTTAGGAAAAGAAAATTTGGTTTCAAATAATTATAATTTGCTGCTGAAATGAAGGAATGTACTTTCTAAACTCTATTGTTTTTTAATATCATAATTGGATGATTATAAAGTAACAATTTTTTTTTGTGGTAAAAAGAAAAAATAAAGATATTTTTCAATGTCTGACAAAACGAAAATATCTTGAAGATTTTAATTTTTTTATGCAAAAAATAAATTTAATTATCACCAAAATTAACATAAAACCTTTTTGACAAGCCCTGAATAAAGCATGCGCCGTGATGCGCTCTGGCGGTACCGTTGCGAGTGGCGTCGTGTATCAACAACGCATCACTGCAACCATTAGCTGGATTCTTGCTCCCGCGCGGTCAGAGACTCCATTCTGATTTACGGCAGACGCGAGACGAGGGAAATTGTATTCCGAGGAAAATTGTTTTGTGAATTGTTGATTATGATTATTTTATTTATTTATTATTGAATTTGCAAGCCATAGATTTAAAAATGTGAAGAAGAAATGGATTGTGGTGTATTTCGATTTTCAAATGTCAATTTTTACACACCAACTGCTGATTATTGTACTGAGTTGTGTTAAGGATAGTTTTTAATCGACTTCAAAAGGAGGACGTTCTTAATTCATCTGATAAAAAAAATATACATGTAGATTACTAATCAGCTGAAGCTAGACCGCAAGCTGACCCGAACATAGGAATGGGAAACAGAAAACATAGGATGTCTTATCAGATGATGAATATAAGCATGGTATGATATTCACGGTTTTTCCGTCTTATCATAAAGGAGGATGTTCTCTTCTCAATTCGATTGCGTAGGTATATATTTTTCTACAAAATTTCGATGTTCTGAGAAAATGTCAAATTACTCTGATACAGACCAAACCCACGATGTAAATGATTTACCTTCATAGTCGAGTAATTCAATGAATACTGGAATAACGGTTATTCCGCTGATTTCAGATTCGGAATTTGAATTTCAAATGTTATGTTAATTTTCAGTCGTTACGATAAATGATTATGTGAAAATATATTTTTTCTTTACGCCACGGTTCGTTAAGATCGTCTGACAAATTCCCTGGAATTGAGTCTTGGTGGAATAATTTATTGCTTTAAATTATTTTTGCTTTCCATTTTATTTTTAACTAGCCGTTTTCCCGCGGTTTCACTCGCATCCCGTGGGAATTACTGCCCGTACCCGGATAAAATATAGCCTATGTCACTCGTGGATAATGTAGCTTTCGAATGGTGAAAGAATTTTTAAAATCGGTCCAGTAGTTTTTGAGCCTATTCATTACAACCAAACAAACAAACAAACAAACAAAGTTTTCCTCTTTATAATATTAGTATAGATGTGTTTCAGAAATCACGATTGAAATAAAATTAATTTTATGAATTTCATCCGCGATTTCGTCAGCGTTCCGAGGGATGCAAGCTACCCACTTCCCACACTAAGATAGAGAGGTCCATCTCCGTTTCCAGAGTACAGACAACAGCTGGTCAACCTACCCGAATCAATAACCTACTACTTTTCATACTGATGTGGGCTTCTTTTTATTAAGATGCGGGAATGGTATTCTCGGGATGTGATAAAACTAAGCTAGTACAGACACCATCAGGTCAACCAACACTAATTTGTCAAATTATACCAACCAAAAACCTTCCACTATTGTGATAAGGTTGAAAATCCATTGAAGTTTAACACTAAGGTAGGCTGATGAGTTGGCGTCTGTACATACAATATCAACAATTAATCACAAACAATATTTATTACGATTACATATTACGGTTTAGCTATTTCTTTATCGTTTAGTTACTAAGAAATATAGTTTTACGGTCAGTTACGGGCGCAGTAAGCAGTAAACCATTGTTTGGACATAACCGCAATATGTGTACACTTACGGTTAATGAAGTAACCACTTTCGGTTGTAATAAACTAACGGTAATAAAATAAATAGTTTAAGCTCCAGGAATTAGTCTGTTTACGATTTTTGTTGAAGATGTTAAGTATAGAACTAAGGCAATTGCCTTCAATTATTAAAAACTAATCTATACTAATATTATAAAGCTGAAGAGTTTGTTTGTTTGTTTGAACGCGCTAATCTCAGGAACTACTGGTCCGATTTGAAAAATTATTTCATTGTTAGATAGCTCATTTATTGAGAAAGGCTATAAGCTACTTTTTATCCGGGTGCCCGTCGTTCCCACGGGACGCGGGTAAAACCGCTGGCAGAAGCTAGTAAAGTAAAGTAGCTATAAAAATAAGTAGACGATTCCTCAAATCCTTGTGACGTGAAATCAACGTGCAAAATTAAATTATAAAAACAAAAGCTGTCATTAATTTCAGGCATTATATTATAAATTGTTCAGAGAATCTATTACACTACACAGTTATTAAAAATCAAACAATCGTATTTATAATTAAATAAGAAATGCCGAAAACACTGTTCTCGTTCTCATTATTTATGAACATAGTCATTTTTGTTCCTGTTTAGAGCTTAAACCAACTTGAAGTTAGTATTAATTAAAATAATTACGTATGAGTTAAAATTACAATTAGGACTCCCGATATTGATAGCAATACATGTTGACGCAATATCTTTTCTTTAAATAGTTTTTTCTTAAACACAATGCATGTACTACTTATTACATGACTAAGAATATGTACAGACGAAAGCACATCAAGTTACCACAATCTGTCAAATTTCTGCAATAGATTTTCAACCTGATCACAATAGTGTAAGAATAATGTATAATTAGTAAAATTTGACAGATTCGTATACGTTGACCTGCTGTCGTCTGTACACTAACCAAAAACTAGAACACATTTAAAAAAAAACTCTGAAAAGACCAAAAACAATCACGTAAAATCAGATCATGGAGCAGACTTCATAACATAACAGTTATTTACTTTCATTCCAACAACAAAAAGACTTGGTCGAAAGTCGAACTGACTATGCATTTGAACACGTCATAAAATTTAATGAATATGCAAAAGAATTAAAAATACTGGCCAAGTCCAAGTCGAACTTGCTCACTACGTATTCCGTACCAAAAATTACGTTCTTTTTTTATGGGAGTCCCCATTTACATTAATTTTATTTTATTTTTATTTATTTATTTTATCTCGAGCTCAATATAACTCATATCGATTACAAATATTTAAAATCAAAAACAAAGGGGGTGCAGGTTCAAAAATAAAATTAATATAGTGGTCGGTACAGGGGTGAATGAAACTAGACAATGATTAATGTATGGACAGTCGAAACGGTTTGCAATCATGTTCAGAATAATTAAAATACATTTTTCTGTATATATTTACACATAACTTATACTATCTAATACATATAAAATTAAAATTGAAATACGGCATCAAAAAAAATCCTCTTCATCGCTGCCCACTGGAAGCGTACCCAAGAGAATGGCAGCATTATCCCCTAAATATGTTACTTTATTATAGTTTTAATTTAAAATTAACAAAAATACATCATCTGTGAAAATTTCAGCTCTCTAGCTTTCATGGTTCATGAGATACGGCCTGGTAACAGACAGACGGAAGGACAGCAACGTCTTAGTAATAGGGTTCCGCTTTACCCTAAAACCCTACGGAACCATAAAAACACACAATACTGCTAACTGTTTCGCTTCATCATTAAGTTGGCACAGCAAAAAAGTGAACAAAAAGAACGACTGAATGAATAACCCCTGACCTTCGTTCGCAGTTCAATGACCTCTCTAATTAAAACATTATGTATTCTATGAGATAATGTTACATTGTACAACAATGTGTTCGGAGTTTAGTTAAAAAGTTCACTGAATTGTTTTAATGCTAATAAAATGTAAAACAAGTAAATTGTTTCTTTCTAAATGTAACTGAGACGGGTTACACCGTATTTAATTAAAGGTTCTAACAAAGAAGTTGAGTAATTATGTAATTGTTGGTTTGGGTGTAATAATTATTCAGAGCGTTTTATTTTTAGCTAGCTAAACGTTCTGGCGACGTCGTTGACGCGATTGTCACCATGCCGACTTGCCGAACTTCTAGTCCCGGGTTCGATTCAACTTTTGTGTGATGAGCACATTTGTTGGTTATGGTCTGGGTGTTATTATATATTTCAATATACACATAAATATTAGTATAAGTAGTTTATCAGTTGTGTGAGCACCCATAACAGAAGCTGATCAATAGCTCACCATGGGGCTAACCAAACGTATGTGAAAAGGTGTCCCGACATTACATTAAATTTTATATTACTGTAGACTTTTAAATGAATAAATATTTATTGAAAAATCATAAATATAAATTGCAAGTCAATTTCTATTTGCTTACCTATCTTTTTATTGAGGAAGAGATTTCAGTCTTTAAACTTCTTTCTCCAAAGAAATCTTCGAGTTTCTTTCGTGTAATACAAGTTAATCAAGTTTAAGCCATAAAATAATTTCTCAATGAACTTAGCGGGTGGTCAGCAGTGAAAGTAATACTTTCATTAATACATTACTTAACCGATGTTTACGTATTTATCGACAGTTTAACGACAGTTTTGTTTATGTGGTGCAATTTACCGTCATTATCGTGTTATGATAATTAATTTATCTTGATTAAAAATTCGAGAAATTAAAATAAGCTTAAATAAGCTAATTGATTTTGAATTACCATCGTTGGAACATTTACTTAAATAATTAAGTACTATAATACGAAAGTTTTTTTTTTCATATGTTTGCCATGCTTTCACCATGACATGCTTAACCAATTTCGATTAAATTCGGTGTTAGCTAGGCCCAGGGAAAGTACGTAGGATAGGCTGAAATTGCTAGAAACTGATACTAATTTTTAAATTAATTTCACAAAGCAAGAAAGCATTTTACATAAAAATATCTCTACTTTTTGCTGTCACTTTTAGCAAATTTCATGCGCCTTAATGACGATTGTAAAATTTAATTAACCTGTATTTTAATAAAACTTTTTAACAAAAAATGTCTTAATGAATTTTAAATGGAAATTAACTGGCATCCCTAATAAAATTAACAATGAATAATTACAAAAGTCTTATACAATAACTTTCTACTTTTAAAAGAAATAAGTGACTTTCGTTAAGAGTCACTTATACGTAACATTTTTTACCGAAGGATTAAAAAATAAATTATCGGTAGGTTTCGACTGCTGCACTTTTTGACTTTTTAAATTACTTTAACGTTTTAATAATGGGAAGAAAGGTTATTATACTTATAATCTGGTTAGTGGTAATTGTGGTTGGTTTGTTTAAGATTGATTTGTATTAATGATTGGTTTATTAATGTTGCTTATAGACGGATGTAAGGACAAATCAAAGTTTACAAATAAGCTATGCACATAAAATAAAAGTTGGTCAGCTGTTTTGGATTTTAAACTATCTAATTTTTGGTTATCTATGTAGCTTCAAATCTAAAAAATAAAACAGAAATAATTAATTAAATTCAAAGCGTTGTATTTTTAAACGTTCTACTAGATTCTTTACCAAATTTTTATATCGTCCATTAGCGAATTAACATATATACCCACGCAAATTAATAAATTTGTTTATTTTGTATAATTAATAGTCATGTGATATTAATAAAAATCTGTTAACATGAGATAAGAAAGATATTTGCATACAGATATTAGGTCAACGATTTTACGGTGGTCTTTTGAATTTTGCTAAATATTGAATGCATTATACCTACCACCAATATTTATTTAATTAAGCATATAATTTCTTGTGCTCTAATTTTAAGAATTTTCGACTCTTCAAGAAAGAGAATCTGAATCCAGTCTTATTAGATGCGTTCTTATTACTGAAAAACGTAAAATTCTTGGGAAAAGACACCTTAAGATTCAATCCACCTTCACAACCTAAAAAAGAAAGCATTAATTACCTACTACAGATCAGTTAAAACATTTCTTTCAATAAAAACAAATCATTAGATCTATTAACATCACTGACAGGCACGTGCTATCCGCTCCGCATTCAAACTCTCACTGAGCCTGCAACTCGGTCGAAGCGGCGCGCGCGCACCCTGCCTAGATAGTGCTAGATATGACCATAGATTTGCATGCGCGCGATATTATGCGTGAAAATCTAGTAATTAATGTATAGAGGCAAATAGCTGAGCGCAACACTTTCCTGAGTTGTGATTTATTTTGTTTTAATTGTAGGTGTTTGATAGATTCATAAAATATTTAAGAAGATGTATTGAGATTAGAAAATGGCTGATTGTCAGCGTGAGTAGCTTCTACGATGTATGTCACGTTTGATATATTGCTGCGATTGAAATAAAAAAACTCGAAATGTGAAAATAATTAAATGTAAACCAACTCATAAAGTAACAGCCCATTTTATTGGTTACCAACATGGTAATATTGATCACGATTATAAAAATATTAACAGTAATAAACAACGACGAAATATTTTACAACCATACTTCATACAACGAGCCTTCATGATGACACAAAGAGATTAAATGCCAATCAAAAATTAAAATTCAAAAAAGGAATGCTCAGATATTCGCACCAAAAAGTTTCGTAAACCATAAAGTAACGGTGCACAAATTATCACATCTTTGTGGCCAGTACACAATGTATACAATTATTCGCGGTAACTGTAAGTTCGCATCAACGACTCCATTCATGTATATGATTTATCGATATTTAAATTGATTGTAAAAAGCATCCTTTTCTCATTCAGTAATTTTAACATGAGGCCTTTCAATTAATTTTCATTTTATTCGCCTTTAATATTGCGCGTGACCCGAGTTCACCTCGAGTTACCGAATTATCTTACATCGATTATGCTTTATACTTTAACTGTTCATTCATTTTATTTTCTTGTGCAGGTACTTATTAATATTACTTACTCATTAATAAAATAAACTCTGAATAAATTACATAGGCAAGTTCAATATCTTCAACGATTAAAACAAAGAAAATAAATCGCAAATATTGGCCTAACGATATATGCGTACATAATTCTAGTAATGCTATGACACTCACTGACAAGTTTATACAAAAATACTGTTATGAACATTAACATTTTATTATAGAAACGAATATTAAAAATACTCGCGTGACAGATTTATTGTGCCTAGCCTCTGCTATTTATAGCTTACTTTCTAAGTTTTTAATTTTATCAAACACAACAAAAGAAAACCCTGGGATCGAGCCCTGTTGATACATACTAGTTTATGTTCTATACTCCATTATATGCCTAGCCTTTTCCCAACTATATTAGGGTCGGCTTCCAGTCTAACCGTATGCAGCTGAGAACCAGTGTTTTACATGGAGCGACAGCATATCTGATCTCCACAACCCAGTTACCCGAGCAAGCCGATAGATACCCCTTGGTAAGCCAGACTTACTGGCTTCTGTTTACCCGTAACGACTGCCAAAAATAGTCTAATGACAGCCGGTACCCACCAATTTATCGTGCCTTCCGAAACACGGAAGAACTTGTTATAACAAAATAGCCACCGCGCCAAGCGTTGCTTACCTTATGATCAATCGATCCGCGCGGCTTTGAATTAGTCACAAGCTTTTCATTGAAGTACGTACCACACATGAATGAAGTATAAAGAAATTGTTTTATACGAGGAAATACTACCGTAGGATTAAAATTGTTTCCTTCACAATTTCCTGAACGAACTAAACTAATATCTTTTTATAGTCCCGTAATTTCCATAGTATAATTGTTGTTACGTCATTGAGCAAACTGTAAATATAGATTATGTGATATTGTTTCTGTTAGTTCATAAGACACATCTGATGCATTTGCGAGTAGAAGACGCTGTTTAAGTATGAATTAATTTTATTTGAATGCATAGTAGTTCACGGGTAGAAAGCCCAGTTGTGCCAATATTTTATTAAGTAAGCAAGATGCATGTCATGCAAGTGTTTTCCTTCATAAATAACACTATCTCATCCGAATCCTTTGGGAACTACTCCACGCACCCGGATAAAAATAGCCTTAAACTTTCCTCAATAAATAAGCTATACCTATAACACTGAGGTTATATAACACTGAGAGTTGAGAGAATTTTCCGAAACAAAAAACTTTGACTTTATAACATTAATGCAGATAATTTCTTATCGAAAATGACGATGACACGATCAACAAGCGACGAAGAACAAACGAAGTATTACCATTTCTCTATTTCTTTTAAAGCCTTATTTTTTATGTAAGTATAAGGATACCACGTAAATACTAATTAGCCGAAAAACAAAATGATTCACTCACCATCTTGCATAACAACATTCACTTGTGCACCAAATGCTCACAAAAACTGCGCCTACACAGAGAGGATAATTTGTGAAAGTTTATAATCTTTATAATGTCACTCGGGTTTTACCTCTTGTCATGATTATAATCTCTCTATCAGATGAATTGGAAATCCCATTGATTAACGAAAGTTCATCTTCGTCATTTTTAGACTTGCATTTTTCTATATTTAATTGGCTTTCGATCTGAATAGCTTTTGATTTATGTGATCTTCAATCCATTTTTTAGTCGAAATCAACTTCTTTATTTTCATGAGTTTCACAGTTTTCTTACGCCCCGCATAGGACTGCTGTCAAACATCGTCTTATGTTACAAAAAATAAAATACCTACCTATTATTATTCATTCAGTTCACGTAAAGCAATTATCTCGATGTGTAGAATTTGTATGATATTCGCTTATCTTTATACTGACTGCTCACCTAAGCAACTTGTTATCACCAATATATCAGTAATATACTTACCAATATATACTAAAAATGCAAATCCAGTTATATCCAAAAAATCCTTTAACGAATAAAGTCGTAAGTGCACATCGCATACAATAGTAACTGCTAACTGTATGATTAACTCCAAACGAGCCGGGTTCAATGTAACCTCAGTTCTCACGATCAGATAATGCGATCATTTAGTAAAATCTATTTCAGCATTCTAGGTGCACTGATTACGGGTCAATGAACTGTTGTGAGAATTTTTGGGAGAGTCCGAGCTTCATCGATTGCATTTAAAAAAAATACCTTAGGGTAGTGAAAATTGAATATTCTGTTTTATCATCATCTGCCTAGCCTTTTCCCAATTATGTTGGGGTCGGCTTCCAGTCTACCGGCTAAGAACCAGTGTTTTACATGGAGCGACTG
>NWSH02000437.1:11209405-11233871 GCA_002382865.2 Heliothis virescens | reverse complement strand
TGTCGCAGTAAGATAGATAAAGCCGTAATATAGTTATGTCCCTAGGGATATAATTATGTACCGGAACATAGTTATACGAAAGCGATTTATTACTATCTCACTAGGATTATATTTATAAAACGGTCCAAGTTTAGTGATATAGTTATATTACTAGATTAAGTTTAGTGGAATAGCGATATGAAAGTTATAAAATTGGAACATCAGTTGGTATCCTGAAAGATTGGTTACCCAGAAATGCTATACAGCTTTCAAACATTACTTTTCACTGAGAGAAATATGCCAAAAATTATCGCGTTTTAGTTGCCAAGGTTATTTAAAATGTTCCTGTAAAAAATCGCATATACAGTGTTCTACTAAAAGATGTGCCTGTAAGAAGCATTCAGTGCTATGTAATTGGATGTCATGATTCCTCTTCTTGTCTGAACAATAATTAAAAAATACTTATGAGAAACCAAGATCTCTACTTATTTGATAAGAAGTAAAGATATCTCAAAACTGTTGATTAGGTTTCAAAGATTTTTCATGTTTGATTAGTTTTAATTGTATTGTTAATATTTAAATTCCAAAAAATATGATCTTTTTAACTATAATTGAAATTACTTTAAGATGAGTTAATGTCACAAAGTATTGTAACTAACTGCGGGATACATAAAGTTGATTTTTTTAAGAAAAACCAATAAAACATTGTTTTATTTAATTATGTATGATAGATTTCTATTTCACTTAGCTTAATCAAGTAATATATTTATAACACTGAACTTAATCTAGTAATATAAGTATATCACTAAACTTGGACCGTTTAATAACTATAATCCTAGTGAGATAGTAATGAATCGCTTTCGTATAACTATGTTCCGGTACATAATTATATCCCTAGGGATATAACTATATTACGGCTTTATCTATCTTACTGCGACATCTCTATTAATCTTTAAATTGACTTGCGGAGAACGGTTATCCTTTTATGGTTATGGCTGTTATGAGTGGTAATAAAGACCTATTCCTGAAATATTATTGCTTATGTACCGAGAAAACAGATTAAAGTTGAGCTTTGTTAAATTATTGTCTATGCTTTGCTTCACGTATTGAAGACATAAACGCGCGCATCGGCGCGTGCGCATAGTAGAATGAATAAAGTGATTTTGGTGGATTTAGTATTGTGGTCATACTTTTGATATTTGCTTAATATGAGAAATTATTGCTTGAGTTTTGAATCAGATTCTATTACATGGATCTTAAATAAAATACAAAAAAAAAACAAATCATGTGCCTAGAGCCTTTTCTTAACTATGCTAATAAAAGCACAAAAATATAATAATGCTATGCAAATTGGCAAAAAAATATTATCATTGTTAATAGATAGAAATTAAGTATAATTCGTTACGTGTATTTTTTTTCCCGATGAGGGTGACATCATTATCTTTTCTAAAAAATGACTTAAAAAATATATATGCCTATAAGAAAGAAAATTGTTCGTTTTGTGTGCAAGTTAATAACTCCAGAGAAAGGAACCTTTTAACAAAAGCCTGTCCAAAGTCCAAACGTGCAAAAATATATGCTGATACCATTAAATCACGCTAGGTTTCACATCGACTGACCCACAAAGGCCAACGAGTTTACTTATCTTACTCGCATTGAGACTATCACCAATATATACGCAGAGGGCATACAGCGCCCTACGTGTTCAATACAACAATGCGTTCAGAATGTTGAATGGACTGCCACGTTTCTGTAGTGCATCAGGCATGTTTGCGGAGGCCAGAGTTGATGGTTTCCATGCAATCATACGCAAACGTTGCGCTTCCCTCCTTCGCAGAATGCGTGGCAGTTCACACAGCATCTTGAGCGTATTGTGTGATAAATGGGACAGTCCAATACTGAGCCATTGGATAAGACTGCACGCGATGTAGACTGTAAGGTAGAATTAGTTTTATTTATTTGTATTATATTAAATTACTAACAATAGGTTAAGAACATTGTTACTAACATTTTATGGACCTTTGGTCTGAAATAAATGCTTAATAATAAAATAATAATATCTGCATTTTTTCAGTACAGTATATACAGACAACAGCACATCAAGTTACCACAATCTGTCAAATTTCTGCAATCGATTTGCAACCTTACCACAATGGAGGTAAAATTTCGATTGGTATTTGACAGATTCGTATACGTTGACCTGCTGTCGTCTGTATATTTCTAAATCTATTTTCGGTTACCTCTCTCTTCCTTAACCTAAAGCCTTCCCCAACTTGTTTTTTTTTGTGTTTCAAATTGCAGCTTCCATCAATGGTTCCGCAGTCTCCTGGTAAAAAAATATATCTAAATTGGTTCAGTAGATTCAGAAATTACCGTACACCCTACAAATCAAATCAAATCAAAAAAAAATTATTTCAAATAGGCCTATAAAAGCTCTTATGAAACGTCAAGCTAGTTGCACGGTTCGAAGAAGTGGGTCTCATGGAGAAGAACCGGCAAGAAACTCCATGGATACTCTTTTAAAAAACACGTGTTTACAATCGTTTTCTTACATTAAGTACAAGCTATCCCTGAGAAAGTTATACATTGCAAGAGAATCTGGAGCTAAGATATATGAATGAATTATACAAAACAATATTTAAGCAAGCGTAGTAGGTAATGATGTTTATTTATAAGATAGGTGTTGTATCTTGCACTTCGCATGGCTCGTCTTGATGGGAGTGCCGTTGTCGGGAAGCCACATGTACAGAGAGAAAGAATAATTATTTTAACGCCATCACAAGGTTATAAACACACAAACATTGCCTCCTTTTATTCCTTTTCCCGCGGTTTCATCCGCGCCGTACTACTCGCACCCGGACAAAATATAGCCTATGTTACTCGCAGATAGCCTAGTTTCCCAACAGTGAATTTTTTTTTCGAAGCGGTTTAATAGTTTCGGAGCCTTTAAGGTACAAACAAACATACAAGTGTTTCCTATTTATTAATTTAGTGTAGAAGTATAGACATTTTCAGGATATGAATAGCTAGCTAAATCGTCGAAAGTTAATATATTTCAAAATAAATATTTTAGTAAACTTCAGTAGAAAACTAATCAGATACCCTAACCACTAATAATTGTGTTAAGAGTTACTGCTCCTATTCCAGTTAACTAGTATTAACTACTTAGTTAACTGGTTGCTATTATTCGCCGGTAGATTTACCCCGCGTTTAGCGCTATCTACGAGTTAGGCTCCATTCACAATATAGTAAGGAATAGATATAACGTTGGTATTCAGTTAGAGTATATTTCTGTGGATCAATAGGATTAGGTATAATGGGATTGCTAGTTATCAGTCCTTTGAGTGGTACTTGTAGCTGTTATTATAGTTCTCGCCAAAGTTTATGGCGGCTCCGTACTTAAGTATCAGCGAGTGATGAAGGTGCACTAGGAGAAAAGGCAATATACTTACTCGGAAGTTAGTTGCAAATGGCCATTGAGTTATGCGTGAACCCAAAATATAAGAGCACACTACAAACTTTTAGTCGTTTATATTTTATGTTTATATTTTACGCTCATAAATCAGTGTTAGAAATAAATGCCCGTACGCAAATTACAACAATCAGGTATTTAACCTTATCAGACGAACTAATTCAAAGTATCTACTTTGACTAGAATCACGATAAAAAAAAATGTTTTCCCACTATCTGACCAACAGTCGCTAATTGAAGATCAATTTTTAAAGAACAGGAATATAAGTCAAAAGAACTTCAGGAGAATTTGATACGAACATTACTTTATGACCTCATCATAGCTTTAAAGTGCAGAACAAAGCGACAAATAAGCAAACACTTATACTTATAAATAACAACATTATCATTGCAATAACTCCACAAAACAACAGACAAACTGATAAAAAACACCTTCCGTATAAAACCGGTGATAACAAAGTAAAATCCGCTCATCGTACAGACGACAGCAGGTCACGGTACCAGAATATGTCAAATTTTACCAATTGAACAATAACCTTCCACTATTGCGATAAGGTTGAAAATCTTTTGAAGAAATATGACAGATTGTGGTAACTTGATGTGCTGTCGTCTGTACAAGTGGACAAAGACAGTAAATTATGAACCAGTTTAAGATTTCGAATGTGGTGCACTTGTGTTGTTATAAAACAATAAATCAATGCCGTTACTTTCATAGATCGTAAGTCACAAATCACTAGAGGACTTGCCTGGTAGATGTGCAGGGTTGTCACGGAGAAAAAGTAGGAGAAAATAAACAATTATTGGTTATTTCATCAATTCAAATAACAACTTCTGAACTGAAAGTAAAAACTTTGTGAAAAATCGTCGATCCGCATTAATTCGAAAAATAATAGAAAACAGAAACTCGATCAAAGATTTTATCGGATCTTTGAAATAGTAAGTGGCTTGATAAAATTATTTCAGGTTATTTTTGTAAGGCCTATTGTAGAAAAAAAAGTTCTTCAACCCCTTGAAGCTAAGCACTAAGCACAGCTAGACACACTGTCGCTGCCAAGATAGCTGGAGAAAAATGTCGAAAGCTTACTAACAATAGAGAAGTACATACCTACTATGACTGAAAATAATATTTAATTTCCTATTATTAAAAAAAATATTTGTAACAATTATTTTTATTAACTAAATTAAAATTGAATCTTGCGTTGACAACCCTATCAATGAGTGAAAGTGATAGCAACGCTATAACGATTAGCCGCATCTCTTCTGGCGGGAAAGCAGCTGTCAAATTTACTTGTCAAGACTTGTCACACAGAAGTGTTGCCAGCGTAATGTACGGCGACTCGAATGATATGTTACTGTGGTAACTTTGGATTTGGAGAAAATGGACTGAGATTGTTTGTAGTGGTTCTGTAGTTTTTGTGGCGGTGAATAGAGGGTCTATTATACTCACGGCTTGTTTCGCAAGTTCTAGGTAAGTTTTAGGTAGCTATCTGATAGATCACGTCATATAATCTGTCAGATAATTATCTAGAACTGTATCTGGGACCTGTGTAACTTGCACTACAAAGTATAGCAAGACACTGTATACATAATTAACTATTTCTGAAAGTATGTAAAAAATAAGTGAATAACGCAAAGACGGGCTTTATTGTGTTAATTTTTATATATTATCTTTAAGGAAATACATTTCCGTTTCGAATTTAGTCCATTGCAGCTGGAATATCAGGAGGATATTGCTTAGCAACTGCAAAACAATCAAAATTCGAAGTGGCACGTGGTGAGGAAGCCTCCTAATTAAAACGAAGCAGTAGATTAGTGATTAATTAATTCTGTTGTCCCACACGACATTGCATCATGGGGAATCCTAATGTGGGAATGTGCCAGTAGGCTTTATTGCAAGATAATGTTAATTGACTTACAAGTGTTAGTCAGAGAATATGTAAACGTTTTCAGATTAGATGAACGGAATAAGGACAATAGAAAGCATGTAGGTAGGATAAACTAATTAGGGATATTCGAAATGAAAGAAGAAAATAATGATATTTCTGCTAACAATGCAATAAATAGGTTATAATAATTAAGCCACGGTTAATGTTTATTAAACCTTCAGCTGTACTATTTTAATCTGATAAATTTCTTCAATGGATTTCCAATTTTATCACAATATTGGAAGATTAATGTTCGATTGGTAAAAATTGATAGATTCCGGTAGGTTGGCTTGCTGTCGTCTGTACCTATTCAATATTTAGTATGAATTCGATAAATAAATAGATAGATACATTATTAGGTATACAAATTCAGGCAGGCTGACTTGCTAGCGCCTGTACAAAACAATGACACCAAATACGCATGTCATACCCACAAAATTGACGACAGCAAAAAAAAAACACCAAAAAATATTGCACTACGGTGTAACACACATCCATGTCACGTTGTCAATAAAAACCGTAATTGGTGACACGCTGTATCGTAAATCCTACAAACTACACACACCCTTTACAGCTCGTTGAAGTGTTAACAAACTAACAAACTGCTGAACGGGACACGTGACGGGTTAAATTATCGCTGCCGTATGTAGGGCCTTTTTTGCTGACGGTACCTAGATACGGTGGTGAGAACTCCGTTGTTTACCTAGATTGATTTTGATGAGTGTGTCTGTCTGTCTGACTGTTCAGTGTTCGTGTTGATTGCCTATGTTTATGTGTGATCAATTGAGGTGACATTTTTTTAAATGACTATTGTTTAGAGTCGTAGAATTGTGTTACAAAATACTGGATGTCTGGATGTTTGTGGCTTGTTTTATATAAATATTTGAAGACTTTTGAAAAAAACAGATATTCAAATTAATTACTAAGCCAATTTGAGAAATCTTTTTGTTAAACATATTACCCTAGGCACATATTACGATACTAGCTTCTGCCAGCGACTTCGTTCGCGGATCATGTCGCTTGTGCCAGCGACAACGGGTCGTCATAATTTCTCCCGTTTTCACAACATTTCCCTTCACTGCTCTGCTCCTATTGATCGTAGCGTGATGAAAAGTATACTATAACCTGCTCAGGAGTATGAATAATAATTGTACCAAGTTTCATCAAAATCCGTCCAGTAGTTTTTGTTTCTATAACGGTTATACAGACAGACAGACAGACAGACAGACAGACAGACAGACAGACAAAAATTCTACTGATTGCATTTTTGGCATCAGTATCGATCCCTAATCACCCCCTGATATTTATTTTGGATATATATTTCATGTACAGAATTGACCTCTCTACAGATTTATTATAAGTATAGATTTTTATTATGTGTGCAAAGAATATTGACGATACTCGGTTTAAAAGCTAATGCTAACAAAATTTGCATACACATACATATATGTTAAATGTGTAAATTAAATATTATCTATAATCAAGCTTTCTAAACAATACAAACACAGTTAAAATCACAAACAAACACAAAATTAATTTATCTGCGAATCTATTAACAAACATAGCACCTAGTTCGAACAAACACAACATTAGTTCCATGCCAATCAATGTAAAGCTAACAAAGCGATATAATTTATTAGTAGATAGTTGTTTGTTCATCACGAACTGCTAACAGTAGCGATGTGAATGAGTGTAGATGTGCCACAGAGTTGATAATTGCAGTTGGTCAATTTGTGAAGCTGTGTGGTTTAATTAAAGCTATTGAACTACTGACTCAAGATCGAAGTCTTAGGTGGACTACTTTTTGAGCCAATTCATAACAAACATATAAAAAAATCCTTCCTCTTGATAATTATAATTTAATATTAACAAAATACTTTAATTGTAAAATAGGGCTCACGTTTAAAAAAATAATATTTCGTACATACAGTCCTCTGAACTACTTTCCTTACCCGGATGAACAGTAGCCTTCATGTTTTTCTGATGTGTAAGCAATATAATGGCCTTTTTTTTGCTTGAAAGAGTAACAAACCTCTATTAAAACAAACTTTCGCGGTTATAATATTTGAATCATCTTAGCATTCTCGTGCTCTCAGATGTATGTGTATTAAATGTATCTTGTAGACCTAAAGTTTTTTGCAACATCATTACATACTGTAATAATATTAGTACCTACCACTATTACCACTATATTTCATCGGTAAAAATACATCACATATCGACGTTATATCTTAACTAAAACCATAAGTCGATCTACCGCATTTTTATAGGCTATAACTACATAATAATATAACAAAACTCCATGTTTGAAACTTTGACAGACACTGATTACATAATAGCTTGATTAGTTAACAAGCTTTACATTAAATTATTAAGTGTTTTTTGCTATTTTGTTAAAATTGTTACGTACTTGTAACGTAATTACTAATTAGGCTGCTGAGTTTATGTTTGTAATGTATTCCTAGTAATTGTTTTATACTATACGTTACCTTAAAATAAAAGGGATGTTGAAAAGTATAAATAAGCAGAGGTTTACCTACTGATAATACACTATGACATTTCAAAAAGTACATTTAAACTAGTTTCTGCTAGCGGTTTTACCCGCGCCCATTGGGAAATCCCAAACAAAAAGACTATAGTCTTCCTCTACAAAAGGACTATTTAAAGCTAAGATAATTTTTCTAATCGCTCCAGTAGCTTCTGAGATGACCGCGTGCAATCCAAAAAAGACTTCATCTTCATAATATTATATAAGCCTACATTAAAATATTCCCTCTTTCACCATACCATTCACAAGACCTAATCTGGGGACCCCGCCAAGACCGGCTTAGCGAAGCGCAAGGGCAATGCTTACCTTTTCTCGAAGTGTTTCGTTGTTTTTTTTGACTCCTCATTGAGTTGGTTTCCAATGTAACAGAAGATTCATATTCTCAGAGTATGATGTCAATCTTCGTCTTCTTATCGAATGAGCTGCAGGTTTAATCACCTAACAAGCCCTAGTGTCAGAGTTTTCTCAAATCCGCCTAACGGCCTCTGACGTGGAATAATAACTACGTCTGCTACTGAGTAACATTCGAGGACGCCCTTCCAGGCGCGGGGGTGTAACACCGCCAACTTCCAAACTCCAGGCTGCTTTGTGAAAGTTTCTAAAATCTACAAAGGGATTTCCTGACCCGGGAATACAACCCGAGACCCGTGGCACGACAGTCACGTTATGGGACCACTAGACCATTGAGGCAGTTATGATGTCAATACTAAACTAATTATATATATTTAAATATTCCCAGCTTTAAATACATCTAAGACCTACATTGCCCCCCGTCTCCAGTAAACATAGATTGCTCGCTATACACGTAACTGACCACGGTGAGCGCAACCTAATTATGCAGTGGTTTAATTAGTGCTGCCCACAAAACCGCTCACTTTTCTCCCTCCCTGGTGATGGATTCCTATCAGCCGCAGACTGTATGTAGGTTTGTTTACTGAGGAGCTATTTATGTAAGTATTTATGGTATATGATGAACAGTTTGCCTGATAAATTGATAGAAGATGTCCTGTGTCTACGTTGATTTTGGTTGTTTTTATTTTTAACCGGGTTTCAAAAAGAGGTGCTTATTATATTTGACTGGTTAACTTATATGTTATTTGGTGTGAATAAAGTAGATTTTTCGATATTGCTGTTTTTTTTTCTAAAGAGAATTTGTCTATCAAATGCTAAAATATTTTTTGGTTTGTAGGTATCTTTTGCAGATAACCGAGTCTCAAAGAAACTTATTCATGATATAATGTTATGTTAATTAGATACACCTCTTTAGGGTAACAAACAACATATCCTCTTGAATTTAAACTTATGAGCAATATGACGTAATTTTCAACCTTAAACACTGTAAATACATTCTATTTTCATTTGGGCAGCCTTGCAAAAAAACAGCAATTCGACATTCATTAAAACTTCCGACGGAACCCTACAGAAAATTCAAACTAAAAACAAACAGACAACCTAACAAGTTGTTAGTATAGAATAAACAATTTCTCGTTGATATGTTTTAGCGAAATAATTAACGTAATTAGGTTGTTAGCTAGATATTTCAGCGTTTACTTGCTGAAGTATGACGGTGCAGTAAGCTAAAGTATTACCGACCTAGATGTGGCGCGTTCCCTGAATACTTTAGAAGGTTAGGCTCTGGTGATACTGGAAGCGTTTTTCTCGAAAATAAACAGGATTTTTTTAAATACTGATTGGCATAGTTCATTCACATGAAGATGTTGTAATAGTTCGAATAAATACTGATTTGAACTGAAATAATATAGAGGAAATATTTTTGTTTTCTTCTTTGTAAAAGCTCTGAAACATCTGAAGCGGTTTGAAAAATTATTTTACTTTTGGGAAGCTACGCTATTCTTATAGAAATAGGCTATATTTTGTGGTACGCGGAGGTTTCTTCCCGGGATGCGGGTAAAACACCTAGTCATTATTTATGTAAGCGGGAATAATAGATTACGTCTTATCCACGCTTTAATAATTGAGCATTTTGGAACTTTTAAAATATTATTATGTATAACTGAACCTGCAATATCAAATATCTAATATTCATGTAATGAATTCAGTTCTAAAGTCGCTATTTGCCATAGTTCGATATCAGAAAATTCCTATAGATATAGTGTACAATTTCCCGCTGTCGCTGCCGCTTATCAATCCCCGCTTACAGCAACACCCAGCCTATCAACACGTTAATACCAGGATTCGACTCAGGATTGGAAAGCGGGAATTATAACTGAATAATTAATAGAGTCAGGAATAGCGTGCTCCAAGCTTCTTTGATAAAGGTAAAGATTATGAGGGGTACATAATATTAATAATTATTATGCATAACGTTATGTGGATTGCGCATTAACGTGCCATGTTTTAGGAGATTGTTCGTGTCATGTTAGGAAGTGTGTGTCGTGTTATGGAAGAATATTATTTGAATTTATGACAGGTAGGTATAGGGTGAGTTGGGTTTGCGTGTGTGTGTAAAAATGTATGAGTGTAAACAAATGTAAATATTTATATAAGTAGATAAGTAGGTACGCATAATATTTACATTTCTTTCTATAACTAAAATTATTCTTGCATCAAGAAATCGCCGTCACCCAAAAGGCTGGCAGCATTGCTACGTTGGATGGCAATTCTCTTATTTGTTGTGCGAAATAAGATATGATAATCAGATATGACAGTTTTTGGGTACATTGACTTGCTGTCGACTGTACCTCATATTTCACATTTTATAAGTGTTTACAATTAATATTCGGAATAGCTTGTTGTCTCGACATTCTGAACTAATAAATAAATCGTAACTTACCACGGAAAGGTTGTAACTCAAAATAGATAAGGATTTACATGAGGTCAAATGCAATTTACTTTAATATTTAAAACACTAATTACAATTTAAGTCCACCTTTATGAAGGTTTTGCCCTAATTTCCAATTAAGGCATCGAGACCTTCAATTAACTTTGCCAGACAAAGCCGGGGTATTTTTATAGCATACTGAAGGCAGTTAATTAGTACTTAAATTAGCCACAAATTAAATTCTGGTTCCTTTTGAAAGGAAAATTTTAGTTGGTACAAGGTGGTTAGGAGTGACATTTTAAGTGTTTTAAAATTTTCGAGTTTACTAAAACTCGGGAATTTCATTAGAAAATTGAGTAGTTCTAAGTGGCTTAGTAATATGATTTTTAAACAAGGAAGAACGAAAGATGAGAGGGTTTGCATGGAAACATCACGTTTGTTTTCTAATTAGACAGTGAAGATCGCTTATTATCTACTATCACACACGTACTTATGTACAGACGACCCAGGTCAACCTACCCGATTAAATTTTATCAATCGAACATTAACCTACCACTATTGTGATAAGGTTGAAAATCTATTGAAAAAAAAAAGATAGATTGTGGTAAGTTGATGTGCTGGCGTCCGTACAAACATAAATTTAGGTAGGTAAAGAATATATAGTCAAGTACGTAATTTCATTATAAATTTCTCATAATTATATTTAAAAACATATTCCGAAGAATAATTTTAAAGTGACGTCATTATCCGCTAAAAGATTAAACACAGAACGGTCTTAAGACTTTCTCCATTCTAACTTTCAATTATGATAACAATAACTATTAGACTATAACTTCATTACGATATACAGTATAGTTTAATATACGCCTTTTATGGCAAACCCATTTCTAGTAAATAGATTGCCGACATACATGAAGATACGATCTTAATTAACCTTAATATCATTGTAGGAAGTAAAGACTGAGGCTGTAATATCCTTCCTTGGACAGTCGAACCAACTGGAGACGCTTTTACCGTGCTGTCTTCTCTGCCAAAGCTAGCGCCGCTTACTCTCTTACTGCGGAAATCAATATTCTGTCTTTCTCTGGATTTGCTTACTAGTGATAGAATTTTGACATTAGCTCCATACAAGTTATGTCAAATTCTTATCTCGGTAAGCAAATCCAGAGTTAGATAGGTTATTGGGAACGGCCGTTAGACTGCCTTTCCATGGAAGATATGCTATGCAGCTGTACTGTGAAAACGTATACTTAGCTGTGACCGTATCCACTGATGCTAAGCTATGTAATGATACGAGTAAGATATGCTATGAAAATGTGCCGACGCAAAGTAGCTGTATGAGGAAGCGCCCCTCTTCCATATAAAAAACATAGGCTACTAGAATCCGTTTCCGCCGGTGCTATGCTATGCAAACCAATGAATTTGATTGGTGGATATTAAACGCATCCATAGCAATGTAGTATTGCACATCTCCGGTGTAAAAGCAGCTTTATAATGGTTGTGCTTGTGTTTCAAAAAAATATCGTGTGCGTGCGAAACGATGTGACCAAGAATGCAGGAATGTATCAATATTTCTTGTCTGGTACTTTTTTACATACTTTGTTCTCATGGTGATTCCATTTGGTTAGATAGTCTGAGTATCTTTCGTATCAAAATGTTAAAGTACTACAAAGTAGAACTAGTTTAAGGATAGTAATCACGGGTCGTTTTGCTGGCCGGCAGTGTAATGGCTCTTAATGGATCACCTGTTCATTTGTGCTGGGGAATGAGATGAGGCGGTGGTGATGTGTATCAGATCCTCCGTATTCTAACTTAAGTTATTTTCCACTCTTAGTGTTGAAATGTCATCGTAATTATAATATTTTTTCCTAAAGTTTGAGGACCTTTTTCAGACCATATTCGAGTTAGTTAATGAATAGGTAATTTCAGTTAGATTCGAAATACAATAAATTTCAATTATCTTCAAAATGAATAAATATATAAATGCTACTAGACCTGCACAAATTAGTTTGGTAAAGTCAAATTGATTATTTAAAACATAGGTATAACTAATGCAGATTTTATAAAACATAAGTAATAACAAGTTCAATATTAATCCTTGACAATTATTATTTTTAACATCATTGTAACCAATAAGCACATTGACTTTGATAACTATTCAATTCAACATGCCCTTATTACTGTAAAATATAGATATACTGGGCAATTACAAAGAAGATAAAATTATGCGCCTGATCTCTCTCCGGTCGTGTCGGATTGCCGTCGCATCGGTTATGAGAGGGAGGGAATAGGGAGTGCACCTGTGTTTGTGCAAATGCTTGTGCACTATAATATGTCCTGCGCAGCTGGCTGATCTCCGAGAACAGCCGCCGTGGCCGATAATCGGCTAGGACGCGATCATAAAGAAGAAAACAAGTTCTGCTAATACTTCCTGACTATCCTCATATCCTTACTATCTTCCAGTTCCAAACTATCCTCAAACAACGGGATTGCTAGCGACATAATAGTATTAAAAGTTCGAAAACGTGATCCGCTCAGGTGTCTTTTACGACACCGACGTGACCGGGTATCTGCTTACAAATTAGTTATTTTTAAGTTCATTCATTATGAGAGTCAGTGCGACAGTTAAAGAGTTGTTCCTGGTAAAATGGTGAAACGGTGAAACGGTTTTTCATGCAAAATATCCCATAGAACTATGTAAATTATCCTTAAATTAGTAAATCACCATTTTATGGCTCATTGATGTATGTTTTTGTTTATCCCCTAAATTACCCAATTACCTAAAAAAAGCACATAGTCAATGCTAGGGCTTTAAAACTCCGATATTTTTTTGATATATCTGAAGTTTAACTACCGATATCGATTTTGACCTTCTCTGCGTGAGAGGAAGCCTGTGCCCAGCAGTGGGACGATAAAAAGGCTAATAAGGATGAAAAACTATCGATTCTCAACCAGTTTCACTAACATGCCATCATTTTACACAAAACCTAGCTCCAACATGTAAGCGAGGAAGTTAGTTACTCAAGTACTAGTATTAATTTATGACTACTATTAATGGAGTTCACCTCCTAGATAGTAACCATGCACCTGGCAAGAGCTGACAAACATGCACAACTTTATAATCAAGTTCAAGTTTATTATCCTACAAATAATATAAATGTGAAAGTCTGTATGTTTGTTACTCGTTCACGCAAAAACTGCTGGACGGATTTGGATAAAACTTGGCAATAATGTAGGTTACATATCAGAGTAACATATAAGCTACTTTTTATCAGGGTACGGGAAGAAGTTCCCTCGGGAAGCAGGTGAAACCGCTGGCAAAAGCTAGTGAGAACTATAAATACCGGTGGGAGGTGGAGCATCCCCCATGTAGTACATTAATCCGCTTATCAGTAACGAATGGTGGTTCGCAATCTGTCTCGCTGATTGTATCGAGGTTTCTACTACTGGTTCTCACATAAAAAAGTCTATTGAATATCGAATGACGAACTGGGTTGAAAATAAACTATGCAGCTTAAATTTGATAACGTTCTACGTTTAAGATTTTTATTTATGTAACTTAACCCTCAGCCCAGCTTGATAGATGTATCTCTTTCCTATACCTGGAACCTGGCGTTGCTGTCGGGTGGTACAAAGTTAAAGCCATTTAGCACCCGTTTTCATGTGGTTTAAAATATTTTTCTTAATTTGACGCTAAGATTTAATCTCTGAATTATTTCCTAATTTGATATCTGCATTAATCAACATCTAAAAGAAATAATACGAACAATAGTAAGGGACACAAGCAATGCGTTTTCCAACTCTTCACAAAAGTGCAAAGCAAGCCGAAGCTTAAGCTTTAATTGCCGCTAATCTACAACACTATCGGAATTCTTTCCCCGCTTGTTAGTGCTAGAAACAACAGATAAAATCTAGATTTATTTAATTACATAACAGTAAACGCTTTAGCAAAGGATTGACACTCACTTCTAGGAAACTAGAACTATTAACGTAGTTCAAAATTGTGCGGAGTTCTGACCGCAAAAGATTTTATTTGGAGCAGAACGCTTTAATGGCTGATAAATTGTTTTGATGCTTAATTATACGTATGTGTTATTTTTTGAAAATATTTTGTTCATAATGTGACGTAAGTCTTTCAAGAGCTTTATAATGCAGACTTCGTAGAATAGTTATCAATCTGTATCTTGTGAGATTAATTGAATTGCAAATACTTTATACCTATTACAAAGGCTTCCCTTGCCTCCCTTTTGTGTCATTAATCTGGAGATGTTGTGATCAAAATAGGATTACTTGATAACCAAATTATTCAAGTTCAAAGCAACTGCTCGCACGTTTACTTGCTTACATCAAGTGAGCAAACATTCACAGAATATTTGAGAAGAGAGGTAAGCATTCGCTCCTTTGATGTACAAACGCACGCTTACAGTGCCTTCTCAAGTTCATGGCACACTATGCTCGCACCGCAACGGCGCAGCTCCAACCCAGCAAATAACGTGTCATTTAAATTTGAACATTAAATCGTATGACGTATGATATATTTATTTCATAACGTCAATACAATTTTACAACAGTTTGTCAATACAAAAAGCCAACGGCGGGCTGTCAGCGCGCGGGTTCCTATCTAACAACTCACGTTGTTATGAAATATATCATATAATTTAATGTTCAAATTTAAATGACACGTTATTTGCTGGGTTAGAGCTGTGCCGTGACCGTGTCGGTACAATGTGCCATGACCTTTAGTAAGCAATCTGGAAGCGAACGCGAGGCGACACGAAAACAACAAACAGTCGATTTCCTTTGAAGCCTTTGGCCAACATGACGTAGCGCGGCACGTCGCTGCGTATTTCCGTCAATTCGCTTCGGATCGCTTCGTATTCGCAATTTGCCCACACAGGACGCACCCTTATCTGAAATGTGTTTGTTAAACTTCAAAGTAAGAATTTCTCACCTTGAAGTTACCTATTCTAAAAGCTTTTCCACAAGTACACCCAGGTCTCTTTCAGCTCAAAGGATCTGTTCGTATCCTTAAAGAAAGGAGTTCAGTGAACCGATTCAATTCATTTTACTCGATTGACCCGAACCTCTTGCTTCGGGGCAGGTTATATTTACTCCAGTATGTTTTTAGAGGTCGAAGAGTTGTTTCATAGTATTTATAGGTATAAAGTAAGTGCAGAATGTATTAAGGATTGTCCATATCTTTACAGTACCCAAATGGTGTGTGGTAGATACGTCATAAGTGAAATAAGGAAAACACATTACGGTTGGAATGTGAACTAGCCGTTTCCCATGGTTTTACTTGCGTACCGTGGAAACTAATTCACGTACTACCCGAATAATATACAGCCTATGTCACCCGGGATAGTTGCCTAACTGTGAAAGATTTATTCAAATCGGTTCAGTAGTTTCGAAGCTGAAGTTACGAAGAAATAAACAAACAAAAAAAATATCTTTTTTTTATTAGCTTTTCTCTCTTAATATTAGTAAAATTATGAAAATATGGCTAGATCAAAATTACACTAGTAAGCAAAACTACAGATAGATAGAATATTGAAAACGGCTGCTAGTACACATGCGTCACTACTACAAACACAATCGTATATTATCATCTACAACACACTAACATAATTTAACATAGCAACAGCCACCCATAAAACAAACAATGTTAATATAAAATTAATTAAGTAACAATTTTAATGAGGCACTTATCTCAAACGACATAAACTTATAACAATTTTATACTTCTCCTATCTGTTACAGTTTGTTAATTTAGGATCACGCTTTCTTAACGGCTCGGAGAAAGTAACCACTGACCACCTTAATGCAATTTTAATTTTTTAGTGTTCCGTAAATTATTTTTAGATACACTAATGTGGATTTGGTTGTTTGGGAATGGTTATTAGATATATTTTTAAACAGGCAGAAAATCGCCAACACAGGTCAAGTGCACCATAAAAAATCGTGTCGATAAAAAATCTCGTTTGTGGTATAGGAGCCCCCTAAAATATTTGTTTCTAGTTTTTGTATATTTGTTATTATAGGGGCAACAATAATACATCAACTTTTCAAATTTCAACGGTCTCGCTATCACGGTATCACAGACCGATGTACAGAACAGCGAAATCTTAGTAATAAAATAGTTCAAGAATAAACTGTTTTCGATAAATCGCACTGTAGTTTGATAACCTATCTCCAATTCAAACATACGTGGAACATACCTATAAATAAGAACCCATACATATATCTTAGGTTCACTATTTCATCCTTACAATAACTATTTGAGGACACTATAATCAACCGAATACACAACCGAACGTCTACAAATGTCTTTATCGATCTCCCTTCCTAACCATATATTTCCTTTGTCATCGTATAGGTCATCAAGAACATATTAGTAGTTTTTCTCAAAAAACAAAATGGCTTTGTCATGACGTCATCAAGCGAAATTATTCGTGCAAAAAGTCTTGGCATAAAGAGGTCCTTTGTGTGTTATTCAACGCTGTGACTGAAATTCCCGGTAAATATTTGTAAGCCAATAAATTTCAAGTCATTGTGGTGTCTAAGGAAAGGGTCCTATAGATAGCGATCTTTACATGCCTCGCATGATATTGTGTGGCATTCTTTCATAGAGGAACACTGATTATGTAGAATGGAGTGCTCACGTGTTTATGAAGGAATAACCCGATTTTGTAATGATTACTAATGCTATTGAAAATAAGTGGTTTTGACATCAGTGGCTATCTTTCCCGAAGTAACGACCTGGTACGAAGTATGCTGCTGTAAAATGATAGTTAACCTTCATGCAGCAATTCCATAGTTCCCAGGGTGGTATAATTTAAATAAAAATAAAACTACACGTGGCACAAAAATATTTCAGCAACAATTATAGTAAAACGGTCACCATTATTAACTAAACTATGTTCACTACCCCATATTGGCTAAAATCTATGTCACAAACTAAGTTATCATTTGCAAACAACTACATAGTTAGTGCGTACTCCATTCGTTCACACTCGATGTCTACGACCCATATTTTACAGAATTAGAATCCCATACATTTAAAGAACTCCGCATTAGAGCGAGTTACCGGAACCTCAATAATTTATACCCATTATATTAGCATGAGATATATCTATTATATTAACGTTTTGTTGCTCTAGATTGCAAGCTATTTAGGCTTCCTGTCTTTTGTTTAAAAGGTTGACTAGTAATTTAGACGGAGTTAATGGATATTAGCCATATTGTTGTCGTAAGACGATACCGTTGGACAGTAGCTCGAATATATTTCTAAAGTATGTTACACGAGTTTTGTACGGAAAGTTTATTTTTTTGTTGGTATATTATGGGCTTTTCTTAATGGTTGTAAACTTGGTGAAAAATATCCATGCAAAAAATAAATAAGTAATGAAAAACTGTAAATTGTTAAAGATTCCTTTTAGTAAGTAAAGCGTACGGAACACTTAATTTACCGTGCAAACTTTTTCTATGTAAACAATGTATTGTTATCGTAGTAATAAATAATAACGGTAATTAAAAGATCATTATCTTTTTCTATCATAACCATAGTAACGTACTCATTGAACTCAGACAATAGACTAAAGTGCAAAGAGGTTGCGTAAGCATTGTCTCTGGTCTTATGAGATTTTAAATGTGGAACGTTAACGAAAGTTGACCAATTTTGTTTTCTTTTTCTACCATTATTAGTATGCAAATAGTTGCCAGAGTTTTTACTAAATCTTGGGAATATTTTTTACGTAAATACCGAAAGGCGAAAAGAAATCTGAGTAATTTGTAGTCTTGTATTTTTTCTTTGGTATTAAAAAGTTCGGCTCTTTTCAATTAATTTCACTACTTTCAGTGTAGTTTCATAAATTGTATTGTGAAGTTTATTTTTGTAAAAGATATAAAAAGATAGGTACTTTAGTTTCAATGGATTTTGTAAAAAGATACTTTTGCTGTCATTTTGTTTTTTTCCAAACACGACTGTCTTTATCAATTTAGAAAACAAAGAAATGAAATTACCAAAACGAAATTTCTATTTACATACATACAGAAAATCTTATAAACCTTACATATAACCTAACCTACAATAAAAACGAACTCAACAGATTAAAATTACTTCCAAAGCATAAAACGAACAAAGCCCACACGCAATCGTAAATTGGAATCGACAACAAAATAAGAACATACGACAGTTCAAGACTTTCATTGAGTTACTATTAAATACCCATAGAAATGGCGGAGCAATTATTCGTAGGTACAGTACAAATTACATTATTTAATTACAATCTTACATCTAGCGAAACAATGAAAGTTCAAGAGAATTGCTAATTGGCTGTGATTATGGACGAAGAGTTAGTAAGTGCTGGATGTGGCTAGGTCGGAGAGTCGGAAAGTGAGGACATATTTTTTTACGCAACGATTTATGTTATTAAACTTAAGCGTTTGAATGAACTATATTTGTCTGTAGATACATGCAAATGCAACGACTTCCCGTGGCTATGATAGTAGTTTTCGGATAACCAGTACAAGTTTCAGTTGACCCTTGGAAATTGACAAAAAAGTGACTGTAGCCTACGGACGGACAAACAGACATGACGAATTTATAAGGGTTTCGTTTTGTGCCATGCGACTACGGAACCCTAAAAATATATATAAAACTGATGTTTACTGAAAATTTGCGCAAGTGAAGGAAAATGTATTATTACTTCCAAAAGCTTTTATAACCCTAAAAAGGCATTTTTTCCGTAACCACAATTTGTGGAAAAGATTTTACTAGGTATATTTAAATCGTGGCATCTGTTAATTAAGTCTTAACATTTAAAAGACTTGTCGGAAAACACTTCTGAAACTAAGTATAGAAGTCGGAAGCAATTTATTTCGCTCGTTAGACGGAGACCCTTTCATAGAGTTGGTTTATTACTTTTACAAATAATAATTGGAATATTGCACTGCTGAGTTTTCTTTGAAAACAGTCCAATTATCGAGAGAAAATATCGAAGAGAAGAAAAAGCTTATTTTTTGCGCTTCAAAGATCAGGTTTAACAATTAATTATTGGGGAAAATAAATAAAATCATAATTTCGTGTGTGAAAAATGTTTGTAGGTACAGACGACAGCATATCAAGCTACCAAAATCCGCAAAATTTCTTCGATAGATTTCAACCTTATTACAATAGTGGAATGTTAATATTCGATTGGTAAAATCTGACAGGTTCAGGTTGACCTGCTGTCGTCTGTACTTTAACTACAGTCAGCGAACAGATGTTTTAAATATTTATAAGGTATTAAATTCATTGCCAAATTGGATTATAAAAAGCTAAATCTCCTACCAAAAATAGCTTTAATTTTATACTTCTACAGTCCAAAACTTTTCACCATTCGACCTCAGAGCAATTCTCTCTAACTGCGGAAATCAATATTCTGTCTATCTCTGGATTTGCTTACTAGTGATAGAATTTTGACATTAGCCCCATACAAGTAATATCAAATTCCTATCTCTGGTAAGCAAATCCAGAGTTAGATAGGTTATTGGGAACGGCCGTAAAACAACACCAACAGCAGTGGTACATTTATATAGCAGCAAATAAATGTGCCCGTGTTTGAACGGAACTCCCTCGTTACCCAATTTCAGCTGCATGCAGTGTATATTTGTTCTGCTGAGTACCTTGTTACACTACGTGAATACAAACGGGAACAGCTCAAAGTTACAGAATCACTTAGTGCTACAATCAACGCTTGTGTCTTTGCCAAGTTTTTCTGCACTGAAGTGTAGCAGTTTCGTGATGTCAGATGCCATTCCAGTGACAGTAATGGATGAAAAGAAACGGTTTAATAGGTGTTCCTAATAGTTTCATTGTTGTTTCCTCGAAGAGGAATTTTCATAGCAAATAACATGAAAGGTTTGTAGGTTAAGCTTTTGGCCCCAATTGTACTCTTTTGAAGTTACCATAAGACCTGAGTTCAAATCCAGTTAAGAATAGTGGTTCAATGATGTACAGATGACAGCAGGTCAGCCTACCCGAATCTGTAAAACTTTACTAATCTAACATTTACCTTCAAATATTGTTGTAAGGTTAAAAATCTAATGAAATTTGACAGATTTGTAGTAGGTTGATGATGCTGGCGTCTGTACCCACTAATTAAAAAAAAATGACTGCTATAAATTGCGACTTTATTGGTAACCCTACAAACGTAAAAAATATATAAAAAAAATGACCACTAAAAATATTTATTTTCCATGAGCCACTTCCAGTGCTTCTACATCTGCTAGCCAGTTATCGTGTTGAACGTGTGCTTGTAAGCGGCGCGTGCTCGCTATCGGCACATCGGCGCGGGCGCAGCGCAGAAAGCGGAGCTCGCTCCTAACTTGATACGGCGCTCATGTGTTGTCACATTAGTATACGTTTAGGTTTAAGTTAGGATTTTTTTTTAATGTAAGCATAATTGAAACAAAAGGATAAATATTAAAACGATAGGTAATAATAAGTAATAATAACATCTCGAGGAAACCTGGACTATAAAGTCTGAAATCACCAACCAGCATTGAGCAAGCGTGGTGATTAACGCTCAATCCTTCTCTGTGTAAGAGGAATAAGCTGTGCACAGCAATAAGACTATAAAAAGGCTAATGATGAAGTAATTACAGGAAATACGGGAAACTGGTTTGAACACAAAAATAAGTATTTGTAGTAAAAGAATGACACATGATCATCATCTACCCAGCCTTTTCCCAACTAGGTTGGGGTCGGGTTTCTTACCGTATGCAGCTGAGTACCAGTGTTTTACATGGAGCGATTGCCTATCTTACCTCCTGAACCCAGTTACCTGGGCAACCTGATGTTCCTTAGTAAGACTGGATGTAATTTTCTGGTTATGTAGTATTTCTATTAATTCCTGAAATTCAATTCAATTAAATAGCACAAAAATCTGCTGAATCATAAAGCGTAGCATACACGGGAGCATGTTCTGTGAATGACATGCAAATATCCCTTCCTAGTGCTTCTTGCACTATAAAGGGACATTTGCAAACTAATGGCCATTCGCAATAATCTATCTATCTCTGGATTTGCTTACTAGACATAGAATTTTGACATTAGCCCCATACAAGTAATGTCAAAGTCCTATCACTAGTAAGCAAATCCAGAGATAGATAGAATATTGAATACCGCAGTAAGTAGCCGAGAGAAACCGTGGAATGAGCTCTTTCTCCAATATTCCCACAGGAACGTGGTCTATATTTCAAATGGCTTTCGTTCGTCATTGAGGGCGAGTTGCCGCGCTAACTGACGATTACCATTATCGAACTGCGATCGACTCAATGTCAAGAGCATTGAAACATTTTAGGGTTGCCAGATGCGATTAAGATTTTTTTTAATGGATATTTTATTTTTTCAATTTATGTGTGATTCATGGTATGGTAATAAATTAATGATTGTATCGATAAAAAACATAATAGGCTTTTATTAATAAAAAATATTGTTTATAGAAATAAATAGGTATAGTTTACTACTATGTTAATAAAGACGTAATGGATTACTTAAAAGTAATGGTGTTTTTCTTTATTTTGAAACGGAATGAAATGACTTCTTTTTTAACTATTTTTAACCGACTTCCCAAAAGGGAGAAGATTCTCAATCTTTTTTTTAATCGTGATTTTTAAACTATTTCTTACTCTTAACACAAAAGGTAGCCCTGACCATAAATACGCGTGCACACGCCATTTCCATCAACTAATTAAAGCATCCGCAACACTATTCATAAACGCAATGCTTTCTCTAAGACATTCCCACTCCATTCAAAACTCAACCTTATATCTAATGAGCTAGAGTTGCTAATACCTTGCAGTCTAATAAAAAAGATTCAATTGAGATTTAGGAAGTAAAAGATTTAGATGTCACGAAAGTCTTCTATTTGCTTCTTACTTGGAAGAGTTTATTTATGAGATGGCGGCAAAAGATTGACGTTAATGCACTTTTACAACTCTTTTCACGATATCTTTTATAGTTTTAAAGTAAAAGTGACGTAAGATTGCCGTATAATTTTTATTTTATTCATTACGAGTGTGTGATTATGAAATTAAAGAATGCAGTTTGGTTTTGGTATAAATGTGTGTTGAATATTTTATGCAGTTAGGTTTTATGTTTTAACGTGTTACCATGTCAAGCTTATAATTATGTCGAAATGGAGTCATAGGCTGAAAGTTGATTATTTCTCATGAGATTTTGACAACAGACTGTTTTTTTTATGTTTTTTTATAAGTGTGTTATAATTATGTATACCATGAGTATAACTACACAGCTTCTGCCGGTTTTACCCGCATCCCATGTGAACAATAGCTTTCCTCGATTAATAGGTTACCTAACACTGAAATAATTTTTCTAATCCAACAAGCAATTTCCGAGATTAGCGTTCAAGTAAACAAAGAAAATAAAGATGTCTCTTCACGACATAAAAAATAACGATAAACCAAGTATGAAGTCATTTAAAGTCATTTTTACTTAAAAAATAAATAAAAAAAGAACATCGTTATTTTCGTTTCAGTTACAAAAGCTGTTCGAGTGCTTGTTACGGTTCTGTCAATCAGCTTACAGCTGACAGACTGGTAATGACATGCGTCTGGTTAAACGGGCCGGTAAATATGACGATTGTTTTTGGAAATAAAAATATTGTTTTTTGTATTTTTAGGAACAAATAAGATGAATTTGAGCTATAAAGTGTTATGAATGCTACGTATTTTATTACATTCTTGATATGTCGGGTATGTCAAAAGGATTGCAGTATGTACAGTCAACAGCAAGTCTACCCAAATATGTTAAATTTTACCAATCGAATAATAACCTTCCATTATTCTGATAAGACTAAAACTCTCTTGAAGAAATTTGACAGATTAAGGTAGGTTGATGTGTTGGGGTTTGCACGCACTTACATCTATTGCACTTTTTATGTGATCAACGAGCAGATGGATAGCTTGATAGTTAACGATAATCGCCACATTAGATAGACACCCGCAATACCAGAGGAGTCGTAAGTGCGTAGCCCTGTAAAAAGGAGCACGATTATTGAAGTTTTGAAGGTTTGGCACCTTAAGAAAGAATTTTGTTATAGTCAGTTGGGTTGACCTACTAGCGCCTGTACATATTATACAATTCCTAACCAATGTCATATGTTGACAATCAACTTAAACTTGTTGTAGAACCGCTTAGAAAATCTGAATTTAAGTCTAAATAAAGTCTTAACACGTTCACTGCGGCACAGATTTATCTTTACTTTCCAGTACTGCGTTACGAGTTCTTTTAAACCTCGTCCAATACCCGACATTGTGGCGGCACGAGGCGTATTAAACCCCACCGCCCGAAGGAGACTTAAATCCTTTTTTTGGCGCCAAATAAGACAAAATTGGCGGCTTTTTTCTTGATTATGATTAACAATGAGTTGATTAACCTAAATCTGCCGCCGCCCGTGGTAAAATTAATTAGTTTAGATTCTATGGGTAAAATAAAATGTGGGGTCTAATGCACCCCGTACCGCACTGAAAAATGGCAGGTTTTCATATTTTTTAGTGATGGGAAAATAAATATCGATTTTATTTTATGGTTTTTATTTATCAAAGTTATGTACTTACTATACATCATACAGATATACGGCTAGCCTGCCGAGTCTCACTGCTGGGCAAAGGTATAGGGAGCTATACATACATACATACAATAAAATACACATTTTAACATTAACGTACTTTGCTGATATATATTTATTTTAACAA
>NWSH02000437.1:11192583-11204633 GCA_002382865.2 Heliothis virescens | reverse complement strand
AGCGGGATGTCCATGCAACTTCTCACCATGTACCAGGACAGTATAAAATATATGAAGTAAATAAGAACGCGGGTCAAACCTTGTGGAACAAACAGCATACGAGTATGTTACTAAAAATGTTTGTTGAAAATAGTCTAGCTTCTCAACGGAGAATTTTATTATATTAGTATAGACGACCTTTTTTGAATTGAAGGAACAGTCAGTAATTATTTTTTTCTGGTCATAGAAGGGGCACCAAAAAGTTTGTACACAGGTTTTTTATTCTTTATGGATGTTATTATATTGATTTCAGTGGCGTTTGCCTATATTGACAAATATGGCTACTGCGATATGTCTGCCAGCCCCATTAATATTTAACAATATGCTCGGCAATCCGAATTTTCCCAATACATGTTGTCGACTCGAAATGATTATTTTTTTATTTTCTATTAATAAGGTTTACCGTATTCTTTGACGAAATTATTAATATATATTCGTGGAAGTTGATGGTCATGATGGTTGATCTCATGGCTAGTGTTGAACGAACTAGACAGAGTGTGGGTATTACAGTTTTTGAACTACTTTACGAGGAGAGGGTTCGCAATTTAGATGTTTATTTATTTTTCTTGTTTGTTCTCACTAATCTCTTTCGTTTACCAGCCGATTTGAAAAAAGTATTTGTTGTTTCCTTCCTTCCTTCCCAAATGGTCCCATTGTTATCGAGTCCAAGATCTGAAGATGGAAACCTTGAAAAATTTAGGGCATACGTGGGATAAAACTTGATATTCAGGTGCTTCATAAAACTGTTGGCCTGATGATGGAGACAATAGAGAGAGAGAGAGAGAGTCGAGTGAACACTGCAACGGTAACCGTTAACAACCTCGTATTTGGGCTTTTATTATTCCTGTTGACGAGAATTTTCAATGGGGGAATAGAATAGAATAGGTCTTTATTTGCTTTGAATGTAGGTGCATGAAATAGGATGGAAAATTACATAATACATAATAATAATACGTTCTTCCTTATTAGCATGACTCACTACTTGGAACAGCGCAACTAGCTTGACTTTTTAAGAGTTCTTGTAGGCCTATTTGAAATAAAAAAAAATAGTTTGAGGTTGCAAGTATGTTACTGCGCTAAAAAAAATTAAAACATTTGTATCCATATCTTCAAAACGATTCAAACGTTTAAAAAAAAATTCTTGTCAGGTAAATACATCATTATTGTGTCCGGTAGATAAAAAAAATGTCATGTTTACAAGCTTATTTCAATTTTTTTTTATTTATTAAATCTTATTTCAATTAAATCTATAGAATGTTAGTATTATTAAGTCTGAAATTTAAATTGTCTTATTTTAATTGATACGATCCTGGTAAAGTTTAACTTTGACTATATCAAATGTGCCAAAAACATAGCCATATTTAAACGCGGTAAAATAAGCCCAACCTGAATTTTACCAAAGAAGTGTCCATACAAACAATGTTCTCACAGTATAGTTAGTAAGTATTTTATGACATATATTTAATATTTCAATTTTTATATTTAGTAACACTATACAAAATTATAATTATGTAAGCGTGTCGAAGTCTAACGACCCACTGTGCATGCGGACATGTGTGCACACGCACATAACGTTGTTAGAGAAACGTCAAAAAACCCAAATTTCCCGCCGCGCATGCCCGAAGCTTGGCCTTAATTCAATTGAACGCGCTATATTCGTATCCTAGAACTCCATTTTCTATGTCCTCTGTGACTAACACTAAGAAACATGATGTGTTTTACCCGTGGTTTTACTTGAACATTTGTCACAGTACATAGCATAAGTTAGGGATGATATTATAATGGAATGTGGTATTCGTAGTATACGGTACCTACTTACTTGGAGTAGGTAAGCATACTATATTATACTAGTTATGTAATGTAAACTTGATGTTGTTTGTTTGTAAGTTAATTCTCCATGAGTATCGTAGCTTCTCTTGTACCTTAAAGGAACTGCTATATGAATGAAATGCGAAGAACTGCTTTAAGAGATGTTTGAATTTTGATACAAAACTTCAATCAATTCTGCTTTGATACAGTTAATTTTGCACTTCTGAAGTTAACTATTAGTTTTTGACTGTTGATCTTAAGGTACGGTATATAAGTAGTACTAAAACAGTCTGTAATACTTAAAATATATCTTTCTAAATTCATAATCCAACCTATATTAGAAATAATTTTACACTCCAAGGTGCGACTGTTTATTTTCAACCCTGTTACGCTCAGCAGTGTGCAGTGAACCATCAAAGCCAAGCGCAGCTGACTGGAAGGTCCGTCACAAAAAAAATGTCACCATCCGCCCTTCAGCAGTCCCTGAAAGTTGAAAATAATAAACTGACATTATGAAATGTTTGACCTAGTTTAGAGAACGGCTGATACCGCGAGAAAATGCGACTTAAAAAAATCTGTATAAATATTACCATTAATGTGCCTCATTTATCTACGTTATATTAGGGCAAATGAATTTAGGCTAATAAACTATAGGTTCATAGCTAATATTTCTCTCCATTCACGCTCTTTCACGCTACAATATACAGAAAAAAAAATACAATCAAACACAAAAGCTCTTCACTCACTCCGGTTCATTTAAAAAGTGTCGCTTGCACGTGCCTCGCAAATTGCAGTAGCACTTTATCCCGCGCCTGTACATAGCACATATCAGTGCTTAGCTCAAATACAAAACGGAGTAAGCGCCGAACGTATCGATTTTATCAACACCCAGTCATATACCGTGAAATCGTTTGAAACGCTACGGAGAGAAATAGAGAAATGATGTTCAATTACTAGAGATACGATTCTAAACAATGATGATGCATTTTGATGAGGATTTTGTAGTTTTTGTGTCAATTAACGGTTAGCACAGATACATACTAATTGGTGTAATGCATCGACACCCATTTTGTATTAGATTTTTTAGTATCAGAAACTTGTTCGTTAAGACTTAGGTTGAATCAAAAACTTACGTCTGGGGTTTCACCCACTTCTTGTGAGAACAACTTCGTGTACCTGGATAAAAAGTAGCCTATAGCTCTCTTCGATAAATGGGCTATCTAATGTTGAACTAGTTTTTAAAATCAGACCTTCTGGGATTAGTGCGATCAAACAAGCCAACAAACTCTTCATCATAATATATACAACCGAAAGAGACAAAGCTAACACAATATTAAACACTTATACCGATACACGTATTACGCATGACCCAATTTCCAAGTAATCACTTACCGCGGCTCAATGTGTCAACCGACAGATTCTCATGATTGATGCCCGTCAGGTTTCACGCTAAACTCGTCCACTTCGATGTAGACACCAATTATACCCATATACGTCTACAAACCAGTTGGAAATCAATATGGACCCATTAAGTAGGTGAAATGACCTTAAAAAACACGAAATGAAAATTGTTGAGTACCTTTTTTATGTAATTAGTCAGAATTCGTGAATAATGGCACTTACGTGTCTTGGGAAGATATGGTCGTTGATAATGATGTTATGAAATGGTTTTTGGCTGGTGATTTATAATTTGTGAAATTATTTTTTGACGTTACCTGAAGGTACCTGCGATACACTTTTATTTTTTGGATATGAAAAAGAGAAGTCAAATAATAGAGTGCCATCAATAGGTGGTATCTTATGGAATATCCCATAAAAAAAGCGGAATGTCGTGATTACAGGTCGTTCTCGTGTTCATTGCTCTACTAGACAATTATTATTAACAGAACAATAACAAGCTTATTTGTTATTGGACACAACAATATTACTTTGTTTTACCACTAAAAACAATCAAAAAACCAGCCTTTCCAAATCCAGCATCAAGTCCGCCTGACATAGTCATAAAAATATCTTACCAAACTTTATATCAAAACCATTTTGGGCTTACAAAAGGTTCCAAGTTGTAGAGCTGTCTAAAATAATCTTGGCTTTTCAGAACTTTACAGTTTCTGTACTGTGAAGTTCTATATACTTTGAACTTTGTTCTCGAATGAAGTCGACATTATGCCGGGAATAAAACCCGGGATTTGTGGTCTATGGTTCGCCTATAAAAGGAGGTTTAAACCTTTTTGGCTCGGCACAATTGCTGGAATTAAATGGCGACGTTCTTTAGTAAGTTTTTGTGCAATCGTTAATTTTCATTCGGATTAAAGTCTATAATTTTACCTAAATAGTAAAATAAAATTTTCGGTGATGGGAAATCATCAGATGACCTCACGAGTGTCAGACACTTACTGACTAATACACAAAGGTACCTTTGTTCCTTCTGGAGCCCTTCAGGCTTTTAATAAATGGCCTATGGCTAATGACAGCAAATTTAGGTTACCTTTTAATCCGGTTGCGGTTAACAAACGAATACAAACTAACATATATGGATTGCTTCTTTTATAACTGAGTAGTATTTTTTGCCTTAACTTTGGATAGATTTATAAATAGAAGGTTTTGTATTTCGTCTTATAGATCTCTGTTGTCACCTAAGACATAAATTCTAGTTCAACTAGCGGATCCTTTTGTAGGCTCCGAAATTAGTCCCGCAGATAAATCTGGACGGACCGACTAAACAAATGGATGGGACCACAAGTCACTGGGATATATTACAGAGGATAGCTACTTTGTCTACCTTCAATATGGTAGGCCCTAATGACAAAGAAAAGTCTAGAATTCTGGATCACTGAGTTTGGTAACAATGTGATATCGTATTCGAATGATTTTTGGTGTTTTTATTTATGTGTTGAACAAATGCATACCTACTCAGGATTTTTGGTTCACGTTAGAGCATAACTGCGTCACGAACATTTACATAGTTCCCCGCGATTCCATTCGCGTGCCGAGGTAGGTACTCATCCGGATAAAAAACCACCTATGTACAGACGACAGCAGGTCAACGTNGGATAAAAAGTAGCCTATAGCTCTCTTCGATAAATGGGCTATCTAATGTTGAACTAGTTTTTAAAATCAGACCTTCTGGGATTAGTGCGATCAAACAAGCCAACAAACTCTTCATCATAATATATACAACCGAAAGAGACAAAGCTAACACAATATTAAACACTTATACCGATACACGTATTACGCATGACCCAATTTCCAAGTAATCACTTACCGCGGCTCAATGTGTCAACCGACAGATTCTCATGATTGATGCCCGTCAGGTTTCACGCTAAACTCGTCCACTTCGATGTAGACACCAATTATACCCATATACGTCTACAAACCAGTTGGAAATCAATATGGACCCATTAAGTAGGTGAAATGACCTTAAAAAACACGAAATGAAAATTGTTGAGTACCTTTTTTATGTAATTAGTCAGAATTCGTGAATAATGGCACTTACGTGTCTTGGGAAGATATGGTCGTTGATAATGATGTTATGAAATGGTTTTTGGCTGGTGATTTATAATTTGTGAAATTATTTTTTGACGTTACCTGAAGGTACCTGCGATACACTTTTATTTTTTGGATATGAAAAAGAGAAGTCAAATAATAGAGTGCCATCAATAGGTGGTATCTTATGGAATATCCCATAAAAAAAGCGGAATGTCGTGATTACAGGTCGTTCTCGTGTTCATTGCTCTACTAGACAATTATTATTAACAGAACAATAACAAGCTTATTTGTTATTGGACACAACAATATTACTTTGTTTTACCACTAAAAACAATCAAAAAACCAGCCTTTCCAAATCCAGCATCAAGTCCGCCTGACATAGTCATAAAAATATCTTACCAAACTTTATATCAAAACCATTTTGGGCTTACAAAAGGTTCCAAGTTGTAGAGCTGTCTAAAATAATCTTGGCTTTTCAGAACTTTACAGTTTCTGTACTGTGAAGTTCTATATACTTTGAACTTTGTTCTCGAATGAAGTCGACATTATGCCGGGAATAAAACCCGGGATTTGTGGTCTATGGTTCGCCTATAAAAGGAGGTTTAAACCTTTTTGGCTCGGCACAATTGCTGGAATTAAATGGCGACGTTCTTTAGTAAGTTTTTGTGCAATCGTTAATTTTCATTCGGATTAAAGTCTATAATTTTACCTAAATAGTAAAATAAAATTTTCGGTGATGGGAAATCATCAGATGACCTCACGAGTGTCAGACACTTACTGACTAATACACAAAGGTACCTTTGTTCCTTCTGGAGCCCTTCAGGCTTTTAATAAATGGCCTATGGCTAATGACAGCAAATTTAGGTTACCTTTTAATCCGGTTGCGGTTAACAAACGAATACAAACTAACATATATGGATTGCTTCTTTTATAACTGAGTAGTATTTTTTGCCTTAACTTTGGATAGATTTATAAATAGAAGGTTTTGTATTTCGTCTTATAGATCTCTGTTGTCACCTAAGACATAAATTCTAGTTCAACTAGCGGATCCTTTTGTAGGCTCCGAAATTAGTCCCGCAGATAAATCTGGACGGACCGACTAAACAAATGGATGGGACCACAAGTCACTGGGATATATTACAGAGGATAGCTACTTTGTCTACCTTCAATATGGTAGGCCCTAATGACAAAGAAAAGTCTAGAATTCTGGATCACTGAGTTTGGTAACAATGTGATATCGTATTCGAATGATTTTTGGTGTTTTTATTTATGTGTTGAACAAATGCATACCTACTCAGGATTTTTGGTTCACGTTAGAGCATAACTGCGTCACGAACATTTACATAGTTCCCCGCGATTCCATTCGCGTGCCGAGGTAGGTACTCATCCGGATAAAAAACCACCTATGTACAGACGACAGCAGGTCAACGTATACGAATCTGACAAATTTTACCAATCGAACATTAACCTACCTCCATTGCGATAAGGTCGAAAATCTATTGCAGAAATTTGCCAGATTGTGGTAACTTGATGTGCTGTCGTCTGTACTTTCTCAGGCTCTGGACTGTCTGTGTACTTAATTTCATTTAAATTGGTTGCTTTTTCAAAAGAGACCTAGAATGAAAGCATACCTAAACATTCATAAAAGTAATCCCTACGTACTCCTAGTATTTCAGGCGTGACACTACAATCCAGTATTTAACCACAAGTCTAGGTACAGTCTCATGTAATATTCATCGGAACCGTCTCACTTTCTTTGTTTCCCAACATTTTAGCGAAGCATGGAGCCCGCTATTCTCTCGTCAACAGAATTGCACGCTTCTAACCCGAAGATATTTTTACTACTGTGTATTACTTTTAATGCATTTTCTTGTAATCAGTAAATAAGTGAAAAAATATAGTTTCACGTGATTGGACAAGTTTGTATCTAAATGGAAAGGGGATTTTCCGTGAGTGTCGATGAAATATATTTGATGAAAACGATTGTCACCTCTTTCCGACGTTTGACGTTACTAAAAATATCTAAGTATGGCTAGCGGTGCGTCCTCCTATGTGAGCGATTTGGATGCAAACGCGAAGCGGTATGGGGCGACGCGAAAATAACAAACAGTCGATGATTTGAGATGACTAACGTACAGTAGCACAGTACGTCGCGGTACAGCGTACTTATTTGAATTCAGTTTGGATCGCTTCACATCGCCTTGTTTCACCCACTCACCCACCCTAACATGCGTATTATCCTGCAAGTTTACAGTTCTACGTAAAGTAGGTCACATTCATAATCTACAAACGAGTAGTATACCCAATTAGAGAAACCATCCATACGTCATATTATACAAATTAGGTACACGATACGACTCAATACTTCCTTAATACCTCGAACAAATTGAGTGAGAATTTGCTTTTCGTATGTACAGACGCCAGCACATCGACCTACCACAATCTGTCAAATTTCTACATTAGATTTTCGACCTTATCACAATATTGGAAAGTTGAAGCAGCCCGGAGTTGGAAGTTGGTGATTGATTCACCTGTGCATCGGAGAGCACGTCAATGTCGGTCCTGCGCCTGATCTCTCTCCGGTCGAGTCGAATTGCCGTCCCATCGGGTTATGAGAGTGAGTGAATAGGGAGTGCACCTGTGTCAGCGCAAATACTTGTGTACTATAATATTTATGTCCTGCGCAGCTGGCTGATCTCCTTATATGAGAACAGTCGCCGTGGCCGGCAATCGGCTAAAATGCCATCACATCATCACTGAAAAGTTGAGGTTCGATTGGTGAAATGAGTCGATTCGGGCAAGTTGATATGCTGTCGTCTGTACATTTACAAGTTATTTTCCTGTACCAGACAGCCCGTCATACGTAATGGCTGATCTAAATAAAAATCCAATGATCATAGACATGTATCCCTTCGGTAAATAAGTAGACCGATATTTCTCAGAAAAATAAGGAGTTTTTTGATGCCATGTTTTAATTTTTATTTTGTATGTATGTTAGTAAGTTATTTGTAAATATGTACAGAAAAATGTATTTTAATTAATTGTAAAAATAAGGAAGAAAGAAAATTACTTAACTATATCGTTTCCACGAATGATTATGTTATTTTTTTTTTTTTCAGTAATTATTTCCTTGTTATTTGGAATTTTCTTAAAAAAAAATATGAAATCTGCGCATAAAAAAACAATCTTAGAAAGCGGCTTTGTATTTTATTATTTTACCTGTATACTCAATATATACACAATTCTAAGGACCTGTTTCAGAGGTTCTAGATAAAGTTCTAAGTGGCTATCTGACAGATAATGCCATAGAAAAGTAGTAAAAATTTAAATCATTATCTGTGAAGGACTGAAAGTGGCCCTGAAATACAAGTAATTTTAGCATAAAAATGTTCAGAGGTTTTTTTATGCATCTCCAGAATTTACAGGACAAGTAAGAAACGACTTTCTTTAACGATTCTCTCTCTAATTCTAAATTTTAACTTTAACGATTCTTTCTCTAATTCTAAATTTAACCTATTAAGTCATAATATTGAATGCTCAATAATCACATGGAGGCAAAAAAAAAACAGCAAAATTAATATGAGTTAATTCCCCCATAGGCTGTAAAGACACTTAAATCTGTTATTGTTAATTAATTTATATTCTTTCCCGTTTCACTTCGATAGTTTGTCGTTCATAATAGAGAAAGTTGTCTATCGATTATTTTTGGTACTTACTCATTGGCGATCAATAGAAAGTGCAATCACTATAAAAAAAGTGATTGACGAATAATGGCAAGCAGATTTTACTTAATTCGCACTTACTTTGGAACGTTTGATTGCTTAATCTGAGTTTTGAGGCGACTATTTTAAAATTGTTGATAGTAGCCACCACTTACTTTAAAGACCTAAATGCGATTCAAAGCTATATTTTGAAGCTATACGCGGCTTGTGAAAAAAATCTAGATATTATAATATATTATATACATAGTTGAAAAACTTGTTTTATTCTTAAACTCGCCAACCCGAGGAACTACCAATTTAAAAAAATCTGGATAGCTCGTTTATCGAAGATGGTGAAAGGCTCTTTTTGTCCGGATTTACAAAATATTTAAGGAGACTTAAGTGAATCCACTAGAGGAATATAAAGTACTTGAATACGTTGCTAAAACCTTATACTTGTCTAGATAGAGGACAAAACAATGTCACAATCAGCTTTAATAATCTCCTTCCTATACCTATCCTCATAATCTACAAACAAAAGCAAGTAAGATTAAAATAAAATATACCTACTATTTGCAAAACACTTACACGTGCCGTAAGGTACCAAACATTCCTTTACAACTCAGTTAATTGTTTATAACAAGCCATAACAAAGTTGATCAACGCCTACCGTAATACCGAACGTACGCGTGAATTTAAAACTTGTTGCTCTAAAGTTTCAACAGGCGCTTATACAAGAATATGCGGAGTTTGTTCTTCCTTGGTATTTTAAAGCGTTAAAAGTATTAAAAACCTTCTTGAAAAATAATTTGTATTATAGTTTGTTTCAATGGTCCTAGAAATAGATTAAGAAACGTTTATTCGATTTCGATATTGTAGTCATCAAAAATCTTTGCGCCTAGCTTATTTACTAGGCATCATCTATGCGCAGAATGTAACTATTTAATTTTATAAGGCCCTCAGTGCTTAGTGGGTGTTAACCAAAATTAACTATGTAACACGATTCAAACTCGTAATTGTAGGTAAATCAGGTAATGCAGTCCTACCTACTTATACTTTGGATACGAAAGTTAGACCTGTCGGTATAAGTATGCAAAGTTAACTTAAAAGGTACTGAACAAATTCTACCGTTCACGTAAAACAACAAGTTTAGGAATTATCAAGACCACTTTTCCAAAAGACTAGCTATAGAACAAAGAGCACCTAAGTATAAAAGAAATGTCATTCTTAATCATTTAGCATACCTATCCTGTAACACCTGACCTAGAGAACAACTAAATCACTCGGCTGAGACATCAGAAAGGATCCCAAAAACCTGAAATATACAATACAAATTTTTCTCATAACTGCAAAAAAGCTCAATAAATCAAGTAAACGACTGTACCACTAACCATATTGCTAAAGCTGCGATAAAAGAACAGAGATAATCAGTGCCGTAGCTAGGTAGCCGCGGGCCCCGGGGCAAATAGAAAAATGGGGAAAGGGATATGTAACATGCGCGAACTTTTTTTTCTGAGTAAAAAGAAGAACGGGAAGTAAGTAGAGGACGCGAGCGCGAAATGTTTGCATAATCGGGTCGCAACCCTGTCTTTATTTATTGTAAAAAAATGAGAGTAACTTTGAAAAGTTCAGTGTGATCGTCTAGTAATGATTCGAGGGGCCCCAATCCCCATGAGCTTGTGGGCCCCGGGGCACTGCCCCGGCTAGCCCCTTCGTAGCTACGCCACTGGAGATAATATTTTTCCATCTAGACATCTAGGTTGAATAAAATAGAAATATGTCAGCATACTTACATTTGGATGAAGCGCAGACTGAAATATGTAAGGGAATAAATCTTCGTAAAGCCTGACTCGTTCTCAGTGAATATTGATATCGTTCATGTTTACACAATGGACCAAGTTGGGCCACTGTTTTATGGTGACCCTATTTTATATCTATAGAGTGGCTGCGAGTGTTTGCGAAAGGTTTTAATAGTGTTTCCCATAGGACAAATATTTGGGAGTTATGAATAAAATATGAGCATCAATGTGTTAAAATATGACGTAGTGAAATAGTAAAATGGAATAGCTCGACGTATAACTGATGAAATGTATCAAATAATACATTGTCAAATATAAATATTCATGCATTTGGCAGCTGAAACTGAAAATACGGATATATGTACTACTTTTAGTTACCTGCGTTATAGTCAAAAATATAAGTTACTAGCTAAACATTTGTTTTAATCAATAATATATACAATCTACATATATACAAACTTAAATTACTAAATTAAAATTAATAAAATATAAACAAATTAAAATTATGTATCAAAAAACTCATCCGCATCGCTGTCAGCGGGAATCGTGCCCAAAAGGCTGGCCGCATTGCCACGCTGAATGGCAATGCAAATTCTTTGACCGAAGTATAGGCCAGCCCTTTGGTCACGAGTGGACTCCACTAAGCGTCTGCTTATTTCTCTAAAAAGACCATGGGCACTTGGGCCCCATGGTCCCAATGTTTCGACCCCAAACGGCTCAAACATGCAATTACCGGTTAGGTTTACATATTTGCGCCGTTTGAGGTTTTCAGCAGCTGCAGCAGCCGCACCGACACAGTTCGCCGTGCTGGGAAGGTGGGAAGGTGCAAGGGTGTCGACACATGTTGCGTCCCACACCAAAGACCTTCCCATCTTCCATGGCATTATGGACATCCCGTCTGGTCTCTTGCCATCGTCACGTGCCAAGCCTTTGGGTTCTAAAACAGCTGGCACCCCGGCGGTGACAAGAGCCCGACGAATAATGTCATTAATACTGGCGTGCCGTGCCATGCGACCTGCGCTCTTGCTACAAGAAAGACCATGGTGCCCAAGGCAGTCCACAAATTCTCCGCATTGACAGCGATGCGGAGCTCCAGTGGGAGCACCTAGGCGTAGGCACACAGCGAGCCGGAATGTGGTATCACCCAGCATAGTTCCAATGCTGGGTGAAGGCAGTGCGTGGAGCCAAAGCCCTGACTCCCATTCTCCCACAGCCA
>NWSH02000437.1:11166745-11183543 GCA_002382865.2 Heliothis virescens | reverse complement strand
GGCTACAGAATAGTGTAAATTTTTGGTCAGTCAAAAAACGGTTTCATATTAATAAAATTTATTTTTCAAAAACTGGTTGACATACGACATAAAAGCTAACTGCAATACTTTAGTTATTTAGTGCCGTAATAGCGTATCCCACCCTTACGTTTTTTTCGCACGGAGAAAAATGACAAAAGCGTACAAAACAAGGACCCATAAGCAGTAACGGTACTTTACGTTTATTTGGCACGAAACAAACCAAGGGAGGTACATAATCAAACTTTCTGCGTTAATAGCGTATGACAAGATACGTTATTTGAGCGATTACATTGAAGGCATATTCGGTGTCTGATTCGTTTTGTAAATCGAGTTACGATCGTTGTGCTCGTAACTTTTTTGATAAAATAATGTCCAGGTTATTGTAAGTAGAAATACTTACTTCATTTTGGCAATAAACAAATTTCTTTTTTTTATATACGCTATTGTTGTACTAAGCAATCTACACACTACATCGGTCCAATTTTTGGGCACATAAAAAAATGGGCATCAAAAAAGCGAATGGTGAAAAAAAAAATTTTTTGCATTTTTGCCCTTACGCTACTCTAGTTCTTAACCCGCGATTTATAGGGAGCATTACGTAGACATCGCTGAAACTACTCAATAAATTTTACGCTCCATCTTAATCACTCAAACAATGTTCATAAAAGCAGACCATAAAATTGAGTACACGGCTAATTTATTATACACTAGCGGACAATGCACCCGGGTCAGTCACAAAATACTAATGAATTTACTATCACCAAATCTATAATTAAAATCAAAAGTCAGTTAATTTAATAAACATAGATACAAAATTGAATTTTATCACAACTATGATATTTCAAAGTTATTTTTCCAACTATGCCGGATTTTTTGGCCAGAAATGTAAAAACGAATGCCAACTTTTACGGGTCATGAAAATGTTACTTTAGTTTAAACATTGTTTAAATTGAAAACAGTTGCCTCGGAGGTCGTTAAACTGTTTCATCTGTACAGGGGTCCTCTAAAAGCCATTGAATAAAACCTCCCGATGCGAGAACTTTTTAGGGTTCCTGTGTAAAATGGCGGTCATAATATTGCACGACATTGTTTCGTTAACCTCTATGCGGATTAACTTAATGGGTGGAAAAATGTAGAGAACCTTTGTTTTGATAATAATGATGGCGTTTTATAGCCCTTTGTGGGTTTGAGAAGAATTTTCGTTCACACGGAAAATTACTATTAAGTAATCTAAATCTATTATGAGTAATTTAGTATGATGACACATTTTATTGACAGCATTTTTTATACTGAAACAATGCTTAACCAATTTGTTTCGTACCAACCAACGTGCGTGTTTTGTAACTTCCCAAGTGGTTTGTTCTGTTATTCTTACATTTAAGTCTAGAACTTTTACTAACTTTACCAAGTAGTACCTATAAAACATTTTCCTCATTCCCCAGGGAGAGTACCTGCAGAAGGGCTACAAGGGCGGTGCCGAAGTCCTGGAGAAGTTCAACAACCTCGGAGCCCACTCCGTCCATGGTCATCAGGAAGCCACCGGAGGCTACCAGCAGAACAAGGGAATCCTGCCCATTCACCGCTAATAACTGTCCCTTTTAAATGACGCGAATAAACTTTTTTTGATGCTTCTTAATTGTTGTTTTTTTTATGGATTTTATGGATATCCTTGAGTAATTTTCAACCTACCTCAATCTGTCAAATTTCCTCAATAAATTTTCAACCTTATCACAATAGTGGAAGGTTAATGTTCGATTGATAAAATTTGACAGGCTCAGGTAGGCTAATCTAATAAACCTGCTGGCGTCTGTACAAACGAACCAGTACATTGATATGGACAGTATGTAATGCAAAGGAATTAACTTCGTCTCGATTAGGAGAGCTTAGTTGCCTAAAATTCAGTAACTCCTTTATGAATTATTTTTGATCCTATCCTGTGGTAAAACAAATGTCTGCAGACTAGTTTCATCCAACATGCTTTTCATAGATCACGCAACAGACCATGTCTAGCTGAACAAGTCCTATTGCTATCACATTTTTTATTCAGGGGCATGAAAACATAGTTGGTACAGTATGTGTCACGTAAAAAAAAAGAAAATGGAGAGGTTGTGTTTGCGCATAGGTAGGTACACACACACACACTCGCATGTTTTATTTTTAAACTAGCCTTCGGTTAGCGGCTTCGTACACCAAATAGATCCCTACTCCCCCTATCTCCTGCAAGAAATGTTTTTAATTTTGACTAGTTTTCTATGGCCTGATTTGTCTGGTCTGAAGCTGGCCTTTAGTAACATAATATTTGAATTGTTACCACTTTAAAGGGTAAATAATAAATTCTTCTTCTCTTCGAAATTCTTTACCAAAAAGCGTTTTCCAATAAATATAAAATATATTTATTCAACATTCAATACAGTTCCGAAAATTTTCCGAACCAAATACATTTCCTTTTAAAGGCTCATAGAATTTAACAAAAGCCCTTAAAAGAAACAGGCCGTAAAGATAAGGAAATATGGAAGTGTTTTATCGTTATCTTTGAGTTTTCTTTTAACTTTTCTTTACAAAAAGTTCTATAAGTCTACGATACAATGATTTTCTAAGATCTGCTTAGCGATTAAAAATGTGATAATCGTTTTTATCGTAGTAGTTTAAGCATTGTTATTTTAGACTCACCTTAATTTCATTAAAAAGAAAAAAAATCTGAACAGATTTATGAATCCCCCTAACGTAAGATACCTATTTGCGACTTACTCCCATCCGACTTTTCAAGACCTTGCAAATTCCTATTTGTAAAAAGAAACAGTTGACTTCAAATTCGCCAGACTACAGCAGACACGCAGGTGAACCTACCCAAATCTACCAAATATGCTAGTATTTGTAAAAAAAAACAAGCCGTATCACGATTGTCTTCCATCCACTTCAACGATCCATCGATCCCTGACCCAGCCAGCAGCATGTGCAAATTTAGAAACAACAGTAAGTAATTGTTAATTAACTTGCTTAATTATGCTATAACTTTACAACTAAGCCATTTAGCGTATAATATTTTTTTCATAATGAGTACTTAATCAGCATATTGCAATTAAACTCATTGGTATAATCTCTTTGGATTGACCACAGACAATGCTGGTAGCAATTAAAAGGTATAAAATTATTATTTTTGGCTAGATTTAAAGTGTGGATAATAAAGACACAAAATAAACAATTAAATTAATTTATTCATAAAAATTTAATATTTGAACAAACATGCAAATTGTATTTTATTATAGAATTAACATGCATAGATGCAAACTTAAGGCTAAAAGCTATCCTATTAGGAGACTGCAAAACCCATTTCGTTGTATTACACTTACCAGGTACTTAATTCAATAGTGTAGCAACGCTTTCATTCCATTTAATACCTAATATCCAAAACGGTTAGACTTTACATAAAATTGCAAGTTTAGAATACAAGTAAAAGGTAATTGTTTTAAAGAACTAAGAAAATTGAATGCGTAGGAACTGCACACTACAAGTTTTATTTTTAGACTGTTAAAATAGAAATAGTGGCAATGAGCGATGCTACTCTATGGTTTTATAGTATAAAACCTTATTCCTTTAACATCTTACATAAATAAAACAAAATTAAATTAAAATTCTAATCGAACCTCATAATCTTCATTCTTTTATTGAATGGACACTTTCCATAACCATTACAATAGAATCCGGGCGATCGTAATGGACTGTTTGACATATAGCCCGATTCATTACTGCTACTGAACCTAGAAAACAAACCAACCAGTAAAGTTTTTTTACGAAATACTAATTAAACGGTAAATCGATTAGTTATAATCGTTTAGCAAAGACAAAAGTGTGTTTAGAAAAAGTTGATTCGATTTATTGATCGTGAAGGTTTTGTATCAATTTTATATTTTTTATTTATGAAATGATTCACTGATACAGAACATGTTAAAAAACAAACAACGGATCATAAACGCATTTAAAAAACAAAATTAAATCTGTGGAATTCATCATAATCAAATGATACATAATTTCAAAATTGGAACGCGTAATTTCACTCAATCAGAGCCGCGTACAATATTCAATTTGGCGTAATTAAGGGCTTGAACACATTATAAAAATAAAATAATTTGTTTAATACTTCATCAATTTGCTAGCTTAAAGATAATGAAAAAAGAAACTCTTAGTAAAACTCTAAACATACTTTTATGACAGAAGCTTTCCTTCATATTGGATATGTCAACGACAACCCAAAACAGGCTTAACTGACAGACATTACGCAGCAAAATAATGTTCCTAATAATACGACGCGAGACCACAATACATCATAAAGCACATGTCATTTCCCATACCATTTCATCCCCATTTCCAGTCTTGACGTAAAATGATATAATATTCCCATCAGATACATACAATGTAACACAGGCCTTAAGAAAATAGGTCGACATAATTCGTTTTATAATGTTGCCAGTTGTAAAAAACCGGCCAAATGCGAGTCGGACTCGCACACGAAGGGTTCCGTTCCATAATTATGTATGGGGAGCCAAGGGGGCTCCCCATACATGAAAGAGAAAAATATTATTTTTTTATTATTTTTGTAAAAAAATCATAAAGCGGTCAATTTAATACATCTACTTACCAAGTCTTAACTGTGTAGTCCTACTAGTTTCGGAATAAAGTGGCTGTGACATACGGACGGACGGACGGACAGACAGACAGACAGACAGACAGATAGACACACGGACAGACAGACAGACATGACGAATCTGTAAGGGTTCCGTTTTTTGCCATTCGGCTACGGAACCCTAAAAAATATATATTGCTTTATGTAAATTCGCACTGGCACACGCGAGCGAATTTGGATGCGTTCAGAATACCATTAGAGACTCTTTAAAAAGTTGGAGTACCCTGCGGACTCTGGAGTCGGTGGTGTGAAGACTGTCGACGAAATCTTGTTCGAGGTGTTGGAACGCTGTAAGGAATGAAAATACAGCTACATTATGTAGGTATTATGTAGTTGTACGGCCAGTTTCACATGTTCCAGATAAAGTTCTAGATGGCTATCTGACAGATAGTGCCCTAGAAAAGTTTAAAATTTTGATAACTTTTCTATGCCATGATATGCTTTATCTCTGGGACCTGTGAAACTGGCTGGTAAACTAGAATTTGCCTATGGCGTTGCATGTATAAACACATAAAATAAACCTTCCTATAACACTACGGGATAACTTTAGGTACTGAATCAATTTTTCTTATGGTGCACCCAAATTTTTAAGACATGATATTCTACCGATATTCTTTATGCTGGCTTTAAAAAAAAAAACTGTAAAATGTTCTAAACTTTAACTTGCAGTTTTGAATAGCAAGCATTTGCTTTTTAGTGACAATAAAATGGAAAAGGCGCTTTATAGATAAGTCGGCAGTTTAGATCGCTGACCCAGCTGAATTTTAAAAGTATTTGCCTACTCTAGGTATATTCTCTTATAATACGTTTTAATATACGTGTGAATAAATATTTAAATTCCAAACAAGACTTTCTACAGAAGTCTGAAAACAAAGTTCAGACTTCAGTCAGTCTTATGCCTAGGTTTTCGCCCAGCTCTTGAGAGAACTTCTAAGGGAACCTAATTGAAAACTATCCTATAACGGCTAGGTAACTGACTATTTACTACATAAAATTACGTATTTAGGTACAGCAATTTTCATAACAGTTTTAAAAATGGTTTAGCCATTTTACCATAAAACTAACATCATCTGCCTAGCCTTTTCCCAACTATGTTGGGGTCGGCTTCCAGTCTAACCGGATGCAGCTGAGAACCAGTGTGTTACATGGAGCGACTGCCTCTGTTCTACTCCACAATACCCTTTACCGTGTGGCAAACCTGCACCCCTAAGGTAAGACTGGTTGTCAGAACTTCTGGTTTTGATCTAATCCGCTAACGTACTGCCCAAATGTGATGTTTAATGACAGCCTGGATCCTCACGTTTTTTTCGTGCCTTCTTACACTGAAGTACTGTAATAGACAAGATGGTCACCCATCCACGGACCGACCGCGCCAAGCGTTGCTTAACCTTGTGATCGATCGATCCGCGCGGCTTTGACTTAGCCACGAGCTTTACCATGAAACTAACAACGCCACATTTATCAACATAGGTTTAGACCTTCTAAAATAATCGAGAAAAACACTTTTTTACCAAGAAAGGCAAATGCTATTGAAGAAAATAAACTTACCTGACTATGAGCGCTAATATTTGCGGACCTCTGTTTACTTATCCGTGTCGGCGTGACGAGGTTCGACTGATACTGCTGAACCTGGGGTCAAATGCTATCTATATATTTTGTACTTTTTCTACACCGGGAATACGGGAGTACCCTTCGAAGAGATAACTTCCGACCTTGGGCTATGAGGAAAATTGTAAATATTTAATAATGATTAAATTGTCTTGTTAGATAAAGCGGTTTGTCTATTTGTGCCCTTTTGACATAAGTATTATGTAAATTCACGACCCTTTTTATGTTGCTTGAAATAAAAAGTATATATAATATTGAGTTTTTTTAAAGTATGTAGTAGGGATTAAATGCACAGCAACAAAAATGTGTAAATAAACTATTTTGGTTCACCGATAACCTTACGCGCGTGATATAATTGGCAATGATAATTATAATTGAAGATAGTGTTTTAATTACATAGTAAAGAATCGGAGAAAATATTTAAATTAAAAAAATCGAATCTCTTTATATAGCTGGCGCCAAATGCAATATATAAACATCAAACCTCTTACAGGTACAGACGACAGCACATCAAGTTACCACAATCTGTCAAATTTCTGCGATAGATTTTCAACGTTATCATAATAGTGGAAGGTAGATGTTTGATTGGTAAAATTTGACAGATTGGTAGGTATACATTGACCTGTTGTTGTCTGTACCATGGTTTCTACGCAGCAACTTGCGTGATGTCCCGACCCGCATTTAAAGTTTTGCGAGGACTTAGATACTTAATCAAACAAAACAAAGTAAGTAATGGAAAAATGCGAGATCAAAATACTTTGCTATTACTTTTTGAAATATCAGTCATACTTTTATTGCTATAAATGATTTTTTAAATGTCACTTACGGAAAATGGCGTGCTCTTGGCATTTCTCTTATAAGTAGGCGTGGACTGCACAAAACTCGGCGATATGTTGGTCCCAGGCGATATGGGGATGTTGAACGGAGATATTTGCTCTGAAATTGTAACCTCTTTTTTATTTCCTTTTGAAATGAGAAATCGTCATTTTCCTTATGTGGGTATCAGACTACTGCGGACTAAAATATATTTTTTTATTATAAAGCTGAAGCGTTTATTTGTTTGCTTGAACGCGCTAGTCTCAGGAATCTGCGATTTAATTGAAGGCTAAAGGATAGGCTAAGTATCGAGAAAGGCTAAAGGCTACTTTTTATCTGGATGCGCGAAGTCGGTCGAGCGGGACTCGGGTGAAACCGCTTGCTAAAACTATCTGTTTATGTTTGTGCAATTTCTCTTTAACTTCCAGGGCCACCATTCGAAAATGCCGCTCAAATTGTTACCCCTTACATACGAGCTACCCCATAACCCTACAATGGGTTAAAAAGTACCTTCACCTGTTTTTGGAACAATTTGGAAAAAAACAAAAATATTTATAGGATGTACAGACGACAGCACATCAAGTTACCACAATCTGTCAAATTTCTGCACTCGATTTTCAACCTTATCACAATGGAGGTAGGTAAATATTTGATTGGTAAAATTTGACAGATTCGTATACGTTGACCTGCTGTTGTCTGTACCGTTTGTTTCCGCAACATTAGAATACTTATTTACTTTTGTTTATGTTTGTATAACCTTATTGTTTGTGGCTTTTATGGGTTATCAAAATTCTAAAAGGTTTAGTATCAAACGTTTTGTAATTGTTACGTGAGTGTAACCCTTTTTTGACCGCCCGCGCCGTCAAAACGGAAGGGGTAATTTGGGTTTTAATTTTATTTGAAAACATATTTTTCTCGAAACCCATTCGTGATTTTTTTTTTGATTTAATGAAAACGCTTTTGTGGTCACAGGTGATATTGACCATCACCATTTTTTTTTTCTACATACAGAATTACAAAAACCATTTTACCTACCTAAAAGGGTACNNAAGATGGTCACCCATCCACGGACCGACCGCGTCAAGCGTTGCTTAACCTTATGATCGATCGATCCGCGCGGCTTTGACTTAGCCACGAGCTTTACCATGAAACTAACAACGCCACATTTATCAACATAGGTTTAGACCTTCTAAAATAATCGAGAAAAACACTTTTTTACCAAGAAAGGCAAATGCTATTGAAGAAAATAAACTTACCTGACTATGAGCGCTAATATTTGCGGACCTCTGTTTACTTATCCGTGTCGGCGTGACGAGGTTCGACTGATACTGCTGAACCTGGGGTCAAATGCTATCTATATATTTTGTACTTTTTCTACACCGGGAATACGGGAGTACCCTTCGAAGAGATAACTTCCGACCTTGGGCTATGAGGAAAATTGTAAATATTTAATAATGATTAAATTGTCTTGTTAGATAAAGCGGTTTGTCTATTTGTGCCCTTTTGACATAAGTATTATGTAAATTCACGACCCTTTTTATGTTGCTTGAAATAAAAAGTATATATAATATTGAGTTTTTTTAAAGTATGTAGTAGGGATTAAATGCACAGCAACAAAAATGTGTAAATAAACTATTTTGGTTCACCGATAACCTTACGCGCGTGATATAATTGGCAATGATAATTATAATTGAAGATAGTGTTTTAATTACATAGTAAAGAATCGGAGAAAATATTTAAATTAAAAAAATCGAATCTCTTTATATAGCTGGCGCCAAATGCAATATATAAACATCAAACCTCTTAAAAGTACAGACGACAGCACATCAAGTTACCACAATCTGTCAAATTTCTGCGATAGATTTTCAACGTTATCATAATAGTGGAAGGTAGATGTTTGATTGGTAAAATTTGACAGATTGGTAGGTATACATTGACCTGTTGTTGTCTGTACCATGGTTTCTACGCAGCAACTTGCGTGATGTCCCGACCCGCATTTAAAGTTTTGCGAGGACTTAGATACTTAATCAAACAAAACAAAGTAAGTAATGGAAAAATGCGAGATCAAAATACTTTGCTATTACTTTTTGAAATATCAGTCATACTTTTATTGCTATAAATGATTTTTTAAATGTCACTTACGGAAAATGGCGTGCTCTTGGCATTTCTCTTATAAGTAGGCGTGGACTGCACAAAACTCGGCGATATGTTGGTCCCAGGCGATATGGGGATGTTGAACGGAGATATTTGCTCTGAAATTGTAACCTCTTTTTTATTTCCTTTTGAAATGAGAAATCGTCATTTTCCTTATGTGGGTATCAGACTACTGCGGACTAAAATATATTTTTTTATTATAAAGCTGAAGCGTTTATTTGTTTGCTTGAACGCGCTAGTCTCAGGAATCTGCGATTTAATTGAAGGCTAAAGGATAGGCTAAGTATCGAGAAAGGCTAAAGGCTACTTTTTATCTGGATGCGCGAAGTCGGTCGAGCGGGACTCGGGTGAAACCGCTTGCTAAAACTATCTGTTTATGTTTGTGCAATTTCTCTTTAACTTCCAGGGCCACCATTCGAAAATGCCGCTCAAATTGTTACCCCTTACATACGAGCTACCCCATAACCCTACAATGGGTTAAAAAGTACCTTCACCTGTTTTTGGAACAATTTGGAAAAAAACAAAAATATTTATAGAAAGTACAGACGACAGCACATCAAGTTACCACAATCTGTCAAATTTCTGCACTCGATTTTCAACCTTATCACAATGGAGGTAGGTAAATATTTGATTGGTAAAATTTGACAGATTCGTATACGTTGACCTGCTGTTGTCTGTACCGTTTGTTTCCGCAACATTAGAATACTTATTTACTTTTGTTTATGTTTGTATAACCTTATTGTTTGTGGCTTTTATGGGTTATCAAAATTCTAAAAGGTTTAGTATCAAACGTTTTGTAATTGTTACGTGAGTGTAACCCTTTTTTGACCGCCCGCGCCGTCAAAACGGAAGGGGTAATTTGGGTTTTAATTTTATTTGAAAACATATTTTTCTCGAAACCCATTCGTGATTTTTTTTTTGATTTAATGAAAACGCTTTTGTGGTCACAGGTGATATTGACCATCACCATTTTTTTTTTCTACATACAGAATTACAAAAACCATTTTACCTACCTAAAAGGGTACGGAAGCCTAAAATGGTTTTTCTAGCCCTAATTCTTTGCTTGTTTGAACTAAACGCACCCCACATAATTATTATATTCTGAGACCTCTAAAGCTGTGGTCGGTACTAGACTGGCTGGAGTAAATAGGCTATAGATACTTATATTTTGAAGCTGAAAAGTTTGTTTGCTTGAATGCGCTAGTCTAAGAAACTACTGGTGCATTTGAAAATTTTTTCTTTGTTAAATAGTTAATTTACTGAAGTTATATGCTACTTTTTAACATTTTATCCTGCGTGAAGTCGTTCTCACGCGACGCGGTTGAAACAGCTAGCGAAAGCTAGTGATGATATAATGCGACTTATTGTAAAAGTATACTGTTAATCTAATTATTATAAAAAGTATACTGTTACTTGATTGGTTGGCGAGCTGTGCTTCCAAACTCCGTATAGTTCTCTGATACTCCTTTAGTTGGTGGTGTTGCTTCTGACATAACTCTGTCATGCGTTTTAGCTCGTTGCGTGCCGTGTAGAACTTCTTTGTCTGGGGTATAACATAATGATATAGAAAGGGTAAGTTGATAACCAAACCATAACTAAACGCGAAATTGCGTTCTAATGGTTCGATTGTTGTAAATGCTGCAACTCGTCGTAAGTAAATAGCTATATATAAATATAGAAATTATATACCCAAAAAATATAAAGAGGTATTTAAAAAACAGGGAACAAACATAGGTAAAAAATTATAACAGACAATTGTGATTAGCTTGATTAATGGGTGAGTTAACGTTAACACCGCAAAACAGTATCGGCAAGAAAAATCTAAGTGCCTACTCTTTTAGGAAATGACTGTTTAAAAACATTATCGTACTAAGTACGTAAAACAAAGACCTTTTATTTTCAATGGGTCCATTTACAAACTAAAACTATTTGAGTATTGGTATTGAATTTTCAAACACCAATTAGTTTTCCTAATGCGGCAATTAGTGAGATTAATATGCCTGCAAAGGCCTGCATTAATTGCATAATATACCCAATTATATAACACTAGATGTTACACACGATTTCACTTGCGTTCCATGGAAACTACTTTTCGTAGTTGGATGGAAATATAGCCTTATGTCACCCGGGGATAGTATAGCTTCCTACATTGAAATATTTTTTCCAATCTGCTAGTAGTTTTGGAGTATCTAGGCCAAGGTTTTTACGCGTTTAGCCTTAAAAGGACATCATAGGCTACTTTTTACTCATCCAGCAAGTAGTTCTCTCGGATCATAGGTGAAACCGCATAGAGCAGCTAGTTAACTAATTCGAGTTATAGCAAAACTTTTATGTTCAGGTTCCTAGTAGCTTTTTCATTATTATAGAGTTTTCATAGGTAATCGTGTAAATTTTACACTGTAAAATATTTCAAAAGAGTGCAAACGACCCAATTTAATATCATTACGCTGGCCGAAAATATTATCTCCGGAATTTAATTATGAAAGTGAGAAAATGAAAGCGGGAAAATTACTTACAGATTGCAATAAATAAGATAACAACCGCCGTCTGTGTTGCCTCTGAAATTGTAACACCTCACAGGACTTTTTAATTAATTCCTCTGGATCGGTAAAGTAATCTTGAACCTCCCGTTTCATCTTAAAATTAAACCGTTAATGAGAATATTACATTCCAAGGTTTGTAAGTAAACTTGGAAATTAATATTTTGCGAAATTACATACGTCTGGAACAAGTTTCATGACGGAACACGGCACTCGGCATACTAAACATGTACTTTCTGTACCACCTACGATAATTTAAAATTAATTATAACCGTTAATGAATGAAAAACATATCATTTGTAAACAACAATATTAAAAAGTTTAATGAAAAAATTACATCTGCATATTGTTTACCTTTCTCTAAGCAATTGTTACAAAACATGTGACCACATGATGTTAAATGTAAAGTCGTTCCAGGTGCTAACTGAGCAAAACAATTATTGCAATGAATCCAATCCATACTTTAAATAAAAAATCTAACACAAAATAAATCAATCACCATCATTATTTTTTAATTTGACATGTCAATTTTTTCTTTTAATAATAAAATATTGTGCAATGCAATAGTCTTCATACTGCCAATGTATAAAAAATACTTTTCCCTAATACATAACACTAATAAATAATATTAAAATAGAGTCAATAAAAATATTATGATGTCACAATTGAAATAATATTATGTTTTTTTCAATTACTAATAAAAACTAACAAATATTTTAGAGGTTTAAAAACAATAACAGGAACGTTTTCTTTTTATTACACCCATTTTCAAAATTAGAACGGGAATAATTTAAATTGTGAATTTTGTTTTCATTTTCGAATTCTTGTGTTAGCGACTTTGTTTATTTTTAAAGAAATTAATTCAAATTGTTTTTAAGTTTACTATGTTGTTTCGTAAAAGTTTGAAATACATTGGTAAAAAATCCACTACTTATGTCTGTGTGTCCCGACATAGTGAATAATAAAATAACTCACGTAAGTGATAAATATTGATACAAATATTAGAAGAAAGACACCGCTGTATTATACCACATAACATTTATTAGTTACTACATAATGATTATACTTACAATTTATTATTTAGTCACATAAATAAAAACAGTGAAGTAGTAATTATTAACTAGAAAATTAAATGCATCGATACTAAATCAGGCAATTATTGACCTGCTCTAACCAGTAGAGCAAGTCAATAAAATTGAAGGATTTTCTTATTCAAATATACGATAGAAAGAAACTTAAAACAGCTTTAGTTTTTTATTAGAGACTAGACTAGTTTTCAGTAGATTACACCCGCGACCCGGAGGATCTCCATCCCGTATGCGAATAAATAGCCTATGTCACTCGGGGATAGTCTAGCTACCCAACAGTGGAAGTATTCCTCAAATCGATTCAATAGTTTCAGAGCCTATACAAACGAACCGTATACAAACTAACATACAAACATGTTTCCTCTTTATTATATTAGTATAGATTTTCTAATATGTTAGGGTCTTAGTATTATGATGTCTTATATGATTATGATAGTCTTTGGTATTAAATGATATAAGAATTGTCTTACAACTTGAGGCTTCGCGCTCCTGAAAGGAGATAAAGTGTAAAAACTTCTATTGAAAAACGAATATTGAAGCTTTTTTTAAATAACCGCTTTCCAAATATCCATCTACAATGAAAAAAGGTCTGTAGCGCACACCATATTCTTGTTTCGAGCCGCGCAAATATCATAAGTCAGTCGGCCATAGAGTCAGTGTCCAGTCACCGTTGTTTACAGACAAAACAATCACTACAGATAACTTGTGAATATATAAGAACTTGCATGTTCGGACCGCGGTAGTCGATAGCCCGCGAGCTTGCCTTGACCATGGCATTAAAAATAAAATATATTTATTTACTCGCCCTAGCATGTGTGTGTGTGCAAGCGAAATTGAAATGTATGTTCCATTTTTGAAATGTTCTTTTTTCAAGTGTTTTTTTTTAATGATAAGTTGACTAGGAAGTTTTGTTTTGTGGCAATGTTTTGAAGTGCTGTTAAGTGTAAAAAATAATTTGTTTTTTTAAACTTTACTGTGTGCAATCAGCTATTGCAAAAAGGCAAAAAATATAAAATTATACAAAACAATGTAGATACACGTAGATATTTAGTTGTCGTCAACCGATCATTTATTTAGGTATAAATTTAAGAAACAGGTACAGGCAACTAAAGATGCTAAATGTCTGACATTTAACACCGACACATGGCAACTGACAAATATTTACATGTTTCGCAAGTTTTTGCATAGAATCATAGGTACAGGTAATATGTCCTTAGCCCGCTAAAGTTAAAAGTTATACATCAATTTTCACAATCTCTAGACACCAGTATCAACCAATGAACCTCTTTGTATGATAACCGGAATTTAAGTTATAAGAACTGATGAAACTGGCCATAACTGACATTTTGTAAATTAAATATTTTATACAACAAAAAAAAAACAATCAACATTTCGCCAAAATGGGCTTCCTCAATGTTATTTCCCGATTCAAGCATGGAATGGACCATAAATCGTAGTGGAAACCATTCACTTGATGTGTTTATTCGATTTCGATCCCGAATTTTGTGAATCGATTATAGTCCGATTTATGTATGTAAGTTACAGTCTCTATAAATCGTCTGGAATTTATAGGGTTAATAGTTTATAAAAAAAATAAGTGGTTAGAGTTATTTTTTTACAAAAATATATAATCAGAATACTCGTGATCATCAAAATTAAGCAAAGTTAATTCCGTTAATGGGCCATCTGCGACCATCGACCATCTTGTCATAACGAGTTCTTTTGTGTTTTGGAAGGCAGGATAAACTGGTAGGTCCCTGTAATTTGACCATCTTTGGCAGTCGTTACGGTAGTCAGAAGCCAAAATCTGTCTTACTAATGAGTATCCAGGGTAACCGTATTGAGGAGGTCAGACAGGCTCCATGTAAAAAATTGGTTCACAGCTCCACCCGATAGACTGGAAGCCGGCCCCAATATAGTTGGGAAAAAGCTAGGCAGATGATATAAACAGAATACATAGGAACAATTTTTTGTGAGGTAACTTTGCTAATAACAATGTTATAGGTCGTAAAATTAGGGAGAAATGTCTTCATATCAGTGAGGTCAAGTAGCATGATAATAAAATTAATATCTCTTAGTAAACACGTAATGCATACTTATTATGATGATTAATTATTATATTATTATCTAATATGTTTAATTACAAGTTCATTGACATTTAGCATTTGAACGGATTATGTTTATGTAACAGAACAAAAAAGCAGTCAAACTAGTTTATGGTCAGTTGAAAGTTAATAGATTATAGATGTGGTTCATTGATTAATTGCTAATATTTTTTTTAGTTTAAAAGTTTATACACGATATTTATTAAAGAGCACAACTGACAAGTTTATTTAAAATACGTATTTACACTTATTTACAGGATAATAAAAAGTATAAAAAAGAGATATTTACAAATTAAATCTAAAAAAAACTATTAAAATGCATCAAAAAATTNACTATATTTCCGCCGCTTGAGGTTTTCTGCAGCCGCAGCGGCAGCAGCTGCACAGCACGCAGAACTTGCAACATGAGATGGCGCAAGAGTATCGACGCAGGTCGCGTCCCACACTAAAGGCCTACCCATCTTCCAAGGGAATAACGACATGCCGTCTGGTCTCTTACCATCGTCGCGTACCAAGCCATTTGGTTCTAGTACGGCTGGTACCCCGACGGCAACAAGAGCGCGACGTATAATGTCGTTTATGTTTGCGTGCCGCGCAATACGGCCAGCACTACGGCTGCACGACAGGCCGTGGTGTCCGAGACTGGTGACAACCTCACCGCAGTGACAGCGATGAGGGGAGCAGCAAGGGGCACCCAAACGCAGGCAAACTGCCAATCGGAAAGTGGTGTCGTCAAACAAGGTGCCTATGTTTGACGACGGAAGTGCCAGAAGCCAAAGACCCGACTCCCATTCGCCCACAGCCAGAAGGCGCGCTCGCTCTGCAGAAGAAATGGACGTTTCAATTAATTTTTTAAAAGTTAGAATCATTTTGATAAATAAGTAGACACTGAAGAAAAGAGGTATCTTCTACAAGACCAATTCAAGACCCACTCATCGTAATCGTAATTACCTATAGATCTTACCTTTAACATTGTTCACAAAAATAAAACTTGAAGTAATAGTTTTTTTTTCTATTTACTTACTAAATGTATCTTTAAACGTAATCTTTGTTTGGCTTACAAAAGAATTCACTACATACTTCCCATATTTCAGGAACACAAAAAACTTCAAAAAAAATCTCATAGATTTGAACTATTGATGGTTATTTTTTTAGATAAAATATGCGTGCCACAGCAGTTTATAAAATCGTGTCAGAAGATGGTGAACACAAACACACAGAGCAAGACGCAAATTGAATGTGTACCGGCCAGAGACAGGTTAGTATGTTACCTAAACTAAATAATAATTTAAAAAAAAATTGATTGTTTATAAGGCTCCGAAAATACTGAACCGATTTGGAAATTCACTGTTAGGAAGCTTCACTATTCTCGTGTAACATAGGCTATATTTTATCCGGGTACAGTAAGAAGTTCCCCTGAGATGCGGATGAAACGGCGGGGAAACGGCTATTAATATTACCTATAATATTTTTTTTGTTTATACCCAAAAGGGGTAACAAAACGGTTCCTAAATAAAGGCCTACCTGAATACCTGCTACCTTACTCACCATAACCTACTTCCAGCAGATTGCTTTTTTCACCAAACTTATAACGTGCCAAATTGTCCAATTTAGACAGTAATGGCAACATTTTTAAAACTAACCTGCTTCAATTAGCTTTTCATTTGCAGTTAAGCGTAACAAGCTAGGCGGTTTTAATTAATAGCAGTCATTATGAGCTGCTTCTGAAATACACACATCAAAAGTGTCTAGGGATCAACATATATTTTTGCAATAACTTTTCTC